>BSBK01003820.1:0-210000 GCA_027943335.1 Chamaecyparis obtusa | reverse complement strand
TGAGTCCTTAAATACAACTTCAAGGGTTCAAGTAACATGCTTTATACTTCAAGTCTATACATAATGACTTAGTGGAGAGAAAAATAGATGGACCAACAAATTGAATTTGAATTTTAAAAGTTTTGAGATCAATTTTTCAATTGTGTTAAAGTGACCTAGGTCACTTCTACAAATTTTGAATTTGATCCAAGGTAGGAAATCAGTGAAGTTGAAGGACATAAGCAAATACTAGGAATGAATGCAAATAAAGACTTATATGAATCAAGTTATGTACCAATCCTTAACAAACATCATGCCACTTATATCCTTGTTATTGAATAAAAGACAACCTAACCAAAGTAAGTTGAAAAGAAAGGAAAACAATTTAATATACATAAACTTCATCATTAGGTTGTGTTCTGATGGTTGGGGTTTTGGAAAAAATTTCTAAGGAGAAAATACTGACAAAAAATTAGCAACTTATTTATAGCAATGAGTCCCATAGATTTTTATAATCCCCTTACAAAAAAAATTCAAGAAAGAAAAATTTATAGACAACTAAATCATATAATAAAAAATAAAAAATAACATGCTTAGACATAGACATAAAAAAGGGCGTGGGCTAAGCTCCAGACATAATGCACCAAAGACAAAAAAAAAGAAGACAAACCCCTTTTTTTTTTTTTTTTTCAGATTTACAAAAATACAAAGATTTTTTTGTGGTTTGTGACCATAAAATGTGCAGATCATGAAGAACAAATGTTGAAAATTTCACAAAAATGTGTTGTGTTTTCCCTTTTTTGAAATTTAGTCAACAATACATTGTATCTGAAGCTTGGTCCATTAAAAACTAAAACTTTTACAACTTATCTTTATCACTAACTAAAAATTCATATATATAAATATAAAACTCCTATTTATACTGATTGAGCCATAGTGTTGTAAAAAAGTTGTTTAGTTGAGCTTGCAGATCTTGTGCCTCCACGTGGGTTAGATTAATATTTTTGAATTTCATTACCAAAAAATTCATTTTAATTTTAATTTGTTTTTTTGAAGATTCCATATAAATTCACTACAAACCAAACCCTTCCATTCCTTACACTCTACCCTTCAATGGGTTGTTTAAAAAATTTCCAAAAATCCATGAATTAGACCAATACGCTCTCATCTACACCAAATGGTCCGTAGTGATGAACTCAAATTTGAAAATGAAAAGCTGGAGGGAAGACAAAATATTTAAGGGCGGCATTCAAATCGAATGTCTGTGCAGGTATGGAGTGCTTGGATTCAGACGCTCAATCTCCTACTTCTCCTGAGCGCCCTCCCAATGTTGCAGGTATCACTCCGACTAAAAATTAAGAAATGTCATCTTTCTTCCTGCTAATATTGATCAAGTTACAAGTCATGTCATGTATTTACAGAACCAAATTCAAGTCCATTGGAGCTGCACGATTCATTATTTGATGTGGGTGATCCTCGACTGCCATCATGCTCATTTGATTCTCCATCAATTTCGTTGGGCTTACCATGGGATTCCCAAGGATTTGCTCTAGGCATTGAAACGGGGGTTAGTATGTTCCATTAAAAATAAATGTCCTCTGTTCTTATTTAACAAGTAGAAACAAACCCTCACGCTAATCCGTCACATCTCTGTCTTTTTCTCAAACAGGAATTTGGAACTCAAGGGTTATCTCTACCATCTGGTAAGTTGCTCAAATTGGGTTATGTTTTCTTTTTTCTCCATTCTAAAAATTTGGGCTCATTGCTGTTTTCTTTTGGATTGTTGAATCAGAGCCTCCGGAGCTAGATCTCAGAGATTGGATTTTGAGACATAGAATAGAGCCTCCACATAAAAATTCCCTCCATGAGAAACTTGGGGATTCTTACGCTCAACTTGACAATACCCAGTTCAAAGGACCTCCTGCACAGATCCAGAAAGATGTCAAGGAGATATCAGTTTTCTCTCGGAAGAATTGGGATGCATTGCTCTTTTCTGGAGATGGCGATGATGAGAACACAGAGGATCTGTACTTTAGTTCCACGCTCAAGAAACAGAGAATAAATGATCAGGTGCAGCTTCTGACTATGCTTTTTTATTGTTTTTTGTTCGTAGGTAATTTTGTAAGACACACCTTCTTAGAAGGAATTCATGATTGTGAGGGTTATCTAGTCCTCAACATGACCTGGAGAATGAATCATAAAGTCGAGAACATCTTCTAGCTTTGAAGTCATTACCATAAGATATGAATGTGTCCCATGAATCATCAAGCCGAGAATATCTTCTGGTTCTGGTTTTTAATCGTTTTCTGTTCGTAGATAATTTTGGAAGACACACCTTAGAAGGAATTTATGATTGTGAGGCTTATGAAGTCCTCAAAATAACCTGGACGATGAATCCTAAAGCTGAGAACATCTTTTAGCTTCGATCTCATTACCAATAAGATATGAATGTGTCCCATGTTAAAAGTCCACCTCTTGGGCATATCAGATCTCCTGTGAGAACAAGTACATCTCTTGGGCATATGAGCCCTGAGAACAAGAAACATTATTTTTCAGTTTACCTTTGTGCACAGTGTCTGCATTTTGTATCCAAAAGTTTTTGGATGCGGTTAAGCTCCAGACAGAATGCACTGTTGACTAAATTTCAAAAAATGAAAAACACAACAGATTTTCGTGAAATTTTCAGCATTTGTTCTTCATGATCTGCACATTTTGTAGTCGAAAACTGTAATAAATTTGTTAAAAAATTCAATGTTTTGCAACTCTGAAAAATCAAAAAGTTTGACATTTTTTTTGTCTTTGGTGTATTCTGTCTGGAGCTTAACCCGAAGTCCCGATTTGAATAAAAACCAAGGCTCATGAATTCACCAAATCCATATTAACACAACTGCTTAACATGGAACTATATGCGCAATTGAGCTTGAACAATGTCATGCTTATGATGAGCATTGCTCCCCTTAGCACTGTACCAGCTTTTGATTATGATGCTTCCTTTTTTGTTTTGTTTTTGCCTTTGGAGAGTGATAGTTGCTTCCTGATGTTTGCCAGAGTTTATCAGCAAGGAAGACTAGAGACGTAGAGGCCACACCAGAAGCATTAATCTTGGATGCAGTTTTTGATCAGCAGGAGATGAAGGAAGAATCTGATCAGAGAAATAAAGAAAATCTAATATTGTCTGCTCTGCAATGTTGCGGAGTAGAGAATACAATTCATCCCATTTCTGAAAAAGAGGATATCATTGTTCCTGATTCTGAAACAGAGGATATGGTTGATCCTGACTTGGAAACAGAAGATGCAGTTGCTCCTGATCCTGAAACACAGGGTGCAGTTGATCCTGATAATGAAACAGATGTCGCAGTTGATCCTAATTCTGAAAGAAAGACTGCAGTTAATCCTGATTCTGAAACAGAGGATGAAGCAGAGAATAATGAAGTTGAAAGTGTAAAGGAGTTCCCTTCATTTCCTCCCTTGTTGATTTCTGACACAGGGTTGGCCAAAAATGAGAGTTCGTTTCAAGAGGAGCTAGCCTCATTGTCATCATCAAGAACTCAAGGTTTTAGAACAGACGAGTTCACGAAGCCCCTATCAGACTCCAAAAAATTTCAACCCATTTCAGTCATAGGGCTAGAAGAGAAGGAGAATCTGTTTCAAAGGGAACTGGCCACAATGCCATTATTTAGAACCAGAAATTGTAGCAGAGAAGGCTTGAGAAAAGCCCTAGCAGACACTGGAAACATTCAATTTCAGCAACCTGCTGATAAATGGCTCTGTCCAAGAACTCATAAGCCACATTTCAAACCTCCAGCAAAGCAACTTTCTCTTGATCGTTGGTTGGCTCCAGCAAAACAATCCCCGTGAGAGCTTATACAACTGCTCTATTACTGAGATTCTGTATATTTCTGCACCCAATGAACCTGCAATTGATTTGATTTAAAATGTTCAACGTATTGTAGTTAGCCTTTAGGAATTTGTAAGCCGTTGCATTGAGGCCTTCTCTTTTTTTCTGGTTTCTACCCAAAAAATGAAGTTGTTAGTTAATTCAAAGATCAATCATCAAACCATTAGCATCAAAGATGCTAACAGTAATTGACTTTTTTTTAACATTTGAAGCATTCTAATATGATATGGTAAAGAAAATAGCATTGCCTGATAAAGCAGGGAAACGGCATTGCTTCCCAACAGTATATCTACATTGTATTACATCCATGCTATCCATAGCAGTCACATCAGTGTAATATACCTGTAATAAGCCAAGTAATACTAATTGTGGTTCTTCTCCGGAATTTAGGGCCTGTTTGGACGCGGGCATACGGAATGCCGGATATAGTCAATTCTGGAATATGCTGCAATTTTGGAATATCATATCCTCAAAATGATATCCGGAATATGTGTTCGACCCGTTTGGACGCACCTGGAAGATGATTGAGAAGATGTATTTTCCGCGTTTGGGTGCCACATTTTGGAATTGGAATATGCACTGAATGAGAATTTGTTTTTAATTTCTTTATAACAATTTGTGATTTTTTCAAATGTTATGATGCTTTTCACATTTTGTTCGTGTTTTTGAATATTTATTTTATTTTTGTAATAAAATAATATTATAATATTTTATTTTGTTTTTGAATATTTATTTTATTTTTGCAATAAAATAATATAATAATATTTTATTTTGTTTTTGAATACTTATTTTATTTCATTTGTATGCGATTTTGAATATTTATAATATTTTGAAATAAAATTATGTTTATAAGTTTATAAAATTTTTAACATTCTGTATAACTTTTTTATTAAAAAAAAAATCCTATACAAATTTATAAAATATGTAGACCCAAAATACACAAATTTATAAACAAGTTATTTATTTTATTATTTATTTTTTACAAAATGTTGCCAACCCAGCTCAATAGGAGCACCGGTAGGAAAGAGCTGGGTGAAGAAAACCTCCGGTCTAGCCCCACAAAGTCATGACCTGATATAAAATTACAACTTGAATGAGGCATTCCTCATTTTACATAATGCAGATACAGTGGAGACATTCCTCATTTTACATAATGCAGATACAGTGTTACAACTTGAATGAGGCATTCCTCATTTTACATAATGCAGATACAATGTTATAATTTAGTCTGATGAGTCTTTGACGCTCTGTCATGCCCGAACTCTTGTTTTTGTCTCTAGGCACTGCATACATAGAACATACAACTACTTTGTGCTTTTGTTAGTACACCAATGAAGTACATTCAGTTGCTCACTTTTGTATGAGTTTTTTTAAAAAAATCTTATTAATTATTATTACCTTCTATGACCCCCTTTGATTCTTACTTGAATGATCCACGCTTGTCAAGATAAAAACACGACCAATTAAATGAGTTTATACATGATATATCTATGTTAACCTCAAAATTCCTCTACAAACCTGGGTTAGAATTCTACAAAACAATAACCACGAAAACAACGTTAAATCATGTGACTAATACCAGATTGGGGCTCACCTAAGCCATAAACATGAAAAATTATTGTGAAAAAGTAATATCCTAGGTGTAACAAGTTCTAAGAATATACCAACAATTCTAAGAATTTCCCTAGCACACAGTAGCATCTACAGAGAAGAATATACAACATGAGGGCAGTCACTGTAAAGACAACATGATAATGTACACTCATTGTATGTGTACATTATCATGTTGTCTTTACAGTGACTGTCCTCATTCAAGTGGCAATTACACAAGGGACAGTCACTGTGAGATGTCCTCATTTGTGTCATGGATAAATCTGTAAATCAGATACATAAAGAGTACATAAAATGAACAGCTGTAGAGTAATTTTACTGTTTACATGATTATCCTAGCATGATCTTGGCTCTAATACCAATAATAATGCAAAGGAAGGAGTGCTTCAACCTAACATACAAGATCCTAATCAATTTTCAACCGTGGAAACTCTGGTTATGAATTTATTACTCTCGCTGGAAATCCTAGTTAGGGTCAGGACAGTCAACATGAAAAAGACCATAACTTAATCAAAATCCAATGAAATTTCATGAAACCAACTGTCTTTGAAAGGTAAAAGACAATATCAACATTATCAATCATGTGCAGGTTCGTACCAGACTGTATAGAGCCATACCATGCCTATTTTCAAATTGTAACTTTTAGAAAAAACAAACTTTCAGGACAGCCAATGGTATTTTTATCATATCTTGCTCAAAACTTAACAAAATTACATGAAACCAATTGCATTTGAAATCTAAAAGACAACATCAACTTTTCCAAGCACAACCCTTCAACACAACTCTCAACACTTGAAAATGGATTAGTAGTTCAACTTAAACCAATGACATTCCATTCATTCTATCAAATATCTTCATACTGCATTACATAGTCTTAATGGAGAGAAACGTTAGTTAGTTTTGATTTTAAACATTAGTTAAGAAACTGTTAAGAAACGTTAGTTAGTTTTGATTTTAAACATTAGTTTTGATTTTAAACAGAAGACCTAATAAACATCGATCAACTAAAGTCCAAACTTCAATTTCATATATTGGATTCTCTCCCCTTCATCCATTGTCAAGAACAATGCGGCTGATTGTGGATCATGCATTAACTTTTCGTATGCTTCAATTATAGTAGAGTCGCAAAGGCCAGGGATTGCTTTAAGTGCTTTATGCAACTCCGCTGCCTCATTTCTCAAACTAGATGATTTATCCACTTTCAGAGGTTGTGCAAGGCCTGATGTAATGCCTGCAGACAGATCTTTGATCACTTCACAAATCGAATCCAACGAACCTGCCAATGTTCCCCTCCTCTTTTGCCTCCTTGACGATGTTGAAGGGTTAACTTTGCCGCTTGCAGTAGATTGGTTCGATGTAGGTGTATCAATAGATTCATTATCATCATTAGACAAATCAGTAGCAGTCTCAAAACATGCATTATCCATACCATGATAACTGAAATCTTCATCATCAATGAAATCCTCCTCCGTCTCTTGAGCTGTTGCAGCTACAGTGCCCTCAGCTATGTCATTCCCAACAATACAGGATAATTCATTGTAGTATTGAAATGGCTGCCTCTTATACATTCTGGCATTTTTAAATTCCTTTCTCTATATCATGGCATAACAATTGAATTCATTATTGGTCCTTCATTACTTAAAAAGATATATTCAACTTAAAAGGAGATTTGAAGACCATGTTACCTTCAACAACTCGTCCCAAACACTATCATCAGCATCCATAGTTTGGGTAGTCTCATTCCAAGCTAAGCCACTTGTATTCCTCAAGTCTTTCATAACTCTATACCCTTGTTTCCAAGTTTTCAGCTTGTTCTTGAAGTTTTCCTTCGATAGCTTCATTTTCATCTCATTATTGAACCTCCTTTCGATGGCTGTCCAAGCCTCTTTCTTGAAACCCCCTTCAGCTTTCTTTCCAAGCTGCACTTGCTCCTGTAGCAAGTCTAGCAACTTGCGTTCCATCTCTTTTGTCCAGAACACCTTCTTGGAAGAAGAAGTTGCTTGGATAACTTGAACGTCACCATCCATAGACATATCTGATGCACACACAACATGATAATGTACACTCACTGTAAGGACAGTCACTCTAAAGACAACATGATAATGTACACTCACTGTAAGGACAGTCACAAATGAGGACAGTCACTCTCAAGACAACATGATAATGTACACTCACTGTAAGGACAGTCACTCTAAAGACAACATGATAATGTACACTCACTGTAAGGACAGTCACAAATGAGGACATCTTACAGTGAGTGCACATTATCATGTTGTCTTTACAGTGACTATCCTCATGTGTGACTGTCCTTGTCATATAATATATCAACATTAAACATAACATGACAATATTAAATATAACATGACTTAACATTAAATATAAAATATAGCAACATTAAACATAACATGAGAATATTAAATATAATATGACAACATTAAATATAACAACATTAAATATAACAACATTGAATATAACATGACAACATTAAATATGGCATAACGGCTTTTATTAATGTATAGTATTAGTTTGTGAAATTTATGAAATCTGACATTAGTTTAAACATTGCCATAATAGTTATTCAACCGACTAAGATCGAGATCTATAGTCTTCCCACATCCTTCTTGCTATTTCATCTCGAAAATTGGCCCAATCATCTCTTTCACACTGGCTCAACCCATATGTCTCAAGCACTGGTACATCTATCCCATCACGACCATCTTCCTCTTCAAATTCTACCTCAGATGGAAGGCCGTCCTCTATCGTAATGAAGTTGTGAAGTATGCAACATGCCAAAACAATATGTGTTTGTGTCTTGATTTGATAAGATGTCGCATGCTTCAATATAGGAAAACGCTGCTTCAATATCCCAAATGTACGCTCTATTACATTCCTAAGCGAGGAGTGTCGATGATTAAACAACTCGTGTGAGGTGTTTATTGGGTTTGCTCTTGAAAACTCCTTTAGGTGGTAGCGTGTGCACCGATAAGGTGCGAGAAATCCTGGTACGTTAGGATATCCAGCATCGACCAAATAATATTTACCTAAACAAACAAAATGTCATTGTCATAACGTTGTCTTATTTTTTGTATGGTTCAATAATATAATCATATTTTACAAACCTGGGGGAACTACCAATGGATCAGCTCTAGATAGAGCTGAAGCTAGAACACGGCTATTTGCAGCAGACCCTTCCCAACCAGCAAGGATGTATTGAAACTTATAATCAAATGAACACACTCCCATAACATTTTGTGACAAGTTGCCTTTTCTATCACGATATTTAGCTTGCAGGTTGACATCGATAGTGACTGGTATATGCGATCCATCCATTGCTCCCACACAGTCCTGTAGTCAGATAAATCATAGGTCTAATGAACACGCAATAATAGGATTACAACTCTAAACAAAATTAAACCACTGGGAGATATACCTTGAAGAATGGATCAAAACGGATCTTCCCACTGATTTCTCGAGGAGTGTTTGGACCAGGGGGTATAAAATAATCCGAATGGAGCGCCAAGATAGCCCTCAAGACCTTGTGGAAGTATCGACTTACTGTCTCTCCAGAGTGCCCAAAGTTATGGGCAATCTTACGATTCCTCAAATTGTGGCCAAGAGTATGGAGGAACATGACTAATTGTTCTTCTATCGTGATGAATTCTGTATCTCTGATGCTTCCTTTTTGCCTTAAAATATTGGCTAGTTTAAAGAAGGATCGTCTAGTCATGCGTATTTGGTCATGGCAATCCGTCTCATTGGAGTTGATAACACGCTTATAAAAAGGAATTGCATCTCTTGTGCGCTTACGCATATTTCGACTACCCTCTTTTATACACTCCGCTATGGACACGACAAGGGTGGCAAGAACCATTACAACAACAGGCAAGACTCTTGTCCTCCTCATAATCTCTCCTTCTATTTCAATATTATCTTCATCATCAATATCATCAATGAGATCCATTGAATTACCTAAAAATACCAATAAAACAACATAAGAAAACACCCAACTATAATGCATAAGAATAGAGTTGCAGGTTGAGTATACAACATATGTAGACAAGAAAGTACCTTGTGTAATTTCACAAAATGAGAAGTTCTCACAGTGACTGTCCCTTGTGTAATTGCCACTTGAATGAGGAGAGTCACTGTAAAGACAACATGATAATGTACACTCACTAGAAGGGCAGTCACAAATGAGGACAATCACTCTAAAGACAACATGATAATGTACAAATACATTCAAATGGTAATTACACAAGGGATAGTCACTGTGAGATGTCCTCTTTTGTGACTGTCCTTGTCACAAATGAGGACATCTCACAGTGACTGTCCCTTGTGTAATTGTCACTTGAACCATGCGAATGCTTTTCTTCTTGAACAAATGAGGACATTATCAAGAAGAAAAGCATTAATGTGGTTCAATACCAATAGGCAATACATTAAAGTGGCAATTACACAATGGACAGTCACTGTGAGATGTCCTCATTTGTGATTGTCCTTACAGTGAGTGTACATTATCATGTTGTCTTTAGAGTGACTGTCCTCATTTGTTGAAGAAGAAAAGCATTAATGTGGCAATTACACAATGGATAGTCACTGTGACATGTCCTCATTTGTGACTGTCCTTACAGTGAATGTACATTATCATGTTGTCTTTAGAGTGACTGTCCTCATTTGTTGAAGAATAAAAGCATTAAAGTGGCAATTACACAATGGACAGTCACTGTGAGATGTCCTCATTTGTGACTGTCCTTACAGTGAGTGTACATTATCATGTTGTCTTTAGAGTGACTATCCTCATTTGTTGAAGAAGAAAAGCATTAATGTGGTTACACAAGGACAGTCACAAATGAGGAGATCTCACAGTGACTATCCCTTGTGTAATTTCCATTTGAATTTATTTGTACATTATCATGTTGTCTTTAGAGTGGCTGTCCTCATTTGTGACTGCCCTAGAAAGAGGCAGATATCGTCTTTCTAAGTATCATGAGGGAACTAGTCTAGATTCAAGGCACTTTTTGATCAAAAAGGTTTTGAAGGCTACAAGACTATGAATCCAAGTAAATTCTCTAGGAGGAAAATTATTTCTATTGAAATATAAAAGGAAGTCCAAGTCTTCAATTAAAACTACGAGAATTTCAAACTACTATTAATGTTATTTCTCTTTAATGATTTTTAAAATGTTGATATTAAATCTTTCAAGTCATGGCAAAAGAATTGGAAATGCCATCATGGCACCATTTCATGATTAGAATCCTAATAAAACATATTTATAGCCTTATCCTTATCTTTAGATAATTTGTCAAGTAAACCATTATATTTTTCAACAAAAGTGGATGGGTTTGCACTTGATATATTAAATAAGAGTCATTACATTTTGAGAAACTTGAAAACATTCATAAGGCTGCTAACAACACTGGATAACCATACTTATTATAGTGATTAAAATAAAGCACAGTTTGACAAACCATACTTATTAAAGTGATTAAAACAAAACACAATGTCTGCTACTAAATTGACATTCCTAGAAATATCAAAGAAAAAGCATTAGGACAATACTCTTTATTTTTTGAAAGAGTGAGCATTATCATCACTTGGAGTAACAAGGGGCTACATAGGAGGATGTGCATTGTGTGTAACCAGAATTCTCAACTCTTTGTAAAGATTAAATTTTTCTATCACTTAGAACAAGGCCAATTTTATTGTTGTGAGCCGAGATTGCTTGAGAAACAATAGTTTCATTATGTCTAGTTAGTGTAAGGACAGTCACAAATGAGGACATCTCACAGTGACTGTCCATTGTGTAATTGCCACTTTAATGCTTTTCTTCTTCAACAAATTTGAACAGTCACTCTAAAGACAACATGATAATGTACACTCACTGTAAGGACAGTCACAAATGAGGACATCTCACAGTGACTGTCCCTTGTGTAATTGCCACTTTAATGTATTGCCTATTGGTATTGAACCACATTAATGCTTTTCTTCTTGATAATGTCCTCATTTGTTCAAGAAGAAAAGCATTCGCATGGTTCAAGTGACAATTACACAAGGGACAGTCACTGTGAGATGTCCTCATTTGTGACAAGGACAGTCAGAAATGTGGACATCTCACAATGACTATCCCTTGTGTAATTACCATTTGAATGTATTTGTACATTATCATGTTGTCTTTAGAGTGACTGTCCTCATTTGTTGAAGAAGAAAATCATTAATGTGGTTCAATAGCAAAATACATTAAAGTGGCAATTACACAAGGGACAGTCACTGTGAGATGTCCTCAGTTGTGACTGTCCTTATAGTGAGTGTACATTATCATGTTGTCTTTAGAGTGACTGTCCTCATTTGTTGAAGAAGAAAAACATTAATGTGGTTCAATAGCAATACATTCAAGTGGCAATTACACAAGGGACAGTCACTGTGAGATGTCCTCATTTGTGATTGTCCTTGTCACAAATGAGGACATCTCAAGTGACTGTCCCTTGTGTAATTGTCACTTGAATGTATTGCCCAAAAAATGGGCATATCGTCTTCCACTTGAAAAGGTGGAATTGGAATATCGAGCTCGCATTTCGGTTTCCAAATGCCAATTTTGAAAATGTCGTCGGGTCCGCGTGGGTTTTATGATTTTTGACATCCGCTTTATTACCTTGTTTTGACATCCGCTACGGTTATTATTACATCGCGTGTTCGTTGGAAGCCCTCTCTGGTTCGAGCTGCATCTTCCTACATCTTCTTCAACAAATGAGGACAGTCACTCTAAAGACAACATGATAATGTACACTCACTGTAAGGATAGTCACAAATGAGGACATCTCACAGTGATTGTCCATTGTGTAATTGCCACATTAATGCTTTTCTTCTTCAACAAATGAGGACAGTCACTATAAAGACAACATGATAATGTACACTCACTGTAAGGACAGTCACAAATGAGGACATCTCACAGTGACTGTCCATTGTGTAATTGCCACATTAATGCATTTCTTCTTCAACAAATGAGGACAGTCACTCTAAAGACAACATGATAATGTACACTCACTGTAAGGACAATCACAACTAAGGACATCTCACAGTGACTGTCCCTTGTGTAATTGCCACTTTAATGTATTGCCTATTGGTATTGAACCACATTAATGCTTTTCTTCTTGAACAAATGATAACATTATCAAGAAGAAAAGCATTAATGTGGTTCAATACCAATACATTAAAGTGGCAATTACACAAGGGACAGTCACTTTGAAGGTATTTCAATCCCTCCAACACTTGTCTGGCAACCTTAGCAATTAAAGGACTCTGTCATCTTTGTCTTGTGCTTCAACAAATCGGCAAGGGAGCCTTCATCCATGTTCTCCAGAACATAATTAATGTTTCCTCCCTCATGGAAAATACCCTGATATTTGATAACATAGGGAGAATCAATTTTCCTGAGGATGTCCATCTCCCTTGTTATGAGGGGTGAATCATGGTCGAGGCGGATGACTTTGAGGGTGTAGAAGGAAGATGATTTGCGGTGGAGGGCTTTGTACACAATGCCTTGGCTGCCATTGCCCAGAATCCCAACTCTTTCCAAATCAGAGATCTTTTGTATGCCCTGAATGGGAGGAAGGGGTAGGGGAGCCCTCTGGTTTTGTAGAGGGATGGGAAGCTGCAATCCCAAACATTTCTTGGACTCCATTATCAGGTATCACTGCTTGGGGAAAAGTATTTGGCATACATTTGGGGAAATTAAGATGGGTGAAAGGGTATATAAAGAGGCATCCAATCCAAATCATACAGAGAGAGAAGTACCTACAGGCCTGTGGCTCATGGCTGACGGAAGGTAGGAGATTTTTTATTATAGAGTTAACTGTCCATGGATGTACAATCTGCATAATTTTCCTATTCTATAGCTGGTTCTCCTACGGAAACAAGGTGCCATTAAACCAGTTATGGGCATTGGACCATTTTAACTAGTTATGGGCATTGGGGATCCATGAATGTACCATTTACACAAGTTATGGGCATTGGGAATCCATGAATGTACCATTTACACCAGCTATGGGCATTGGAATCCATGAATAAACTATTTAAAAATAGTTACGGGAACTGGGTATCCATGAATGTACCATTTTAACCACTTATTGGCACTTGGAATCTGTTATGTACCAATTTAATCACAGCTACGGAAATTGGGTATCCATGTATGTAACATTTTAACCAGTTAGGCACTGGGTGTCCATGAATGTACCATTTACACTAGTTACCCATAAAGATAAACAGACGAATACAAATGCAGAAATGAATACAAATGCAGATAAATGGCTGAGGGAGTATACATACAACAGATAAACGGATGAGGAAGATGCAGCTTCGAACCAGATGCAGGAAGATGAAGCTTCGAAGAAGATGCAGGAAGATGCAGCTCGAACCAGAGAGGGCTTCCAACGAACACGCGATGTAATAATAACCGTAGCGGATGTCAAAACAAGGTAATAAAGCGGATGTCAAAAATCATAAAACCCATGCGGACCCGACGACATTTTCAAAATTGGCATTTGGAAACCGGAATGCAAGCCCGATATTCCAATTCCACCTTTTCAAGTGGAAGACAATATGCCTATTTTTTGGGTAAAATTGGAATATCAGAATTCCAATTCCATCCTTCGATGTCGCGCACAAACAATGGATATCATCTTCGGAATTTGATATTCCGGTATATCGGTCGATATGCTTGCGTCCAAACGGGCCCTTAAGGCATCTGTAGCCTTCGAAGCATCAGTATTAGGTGTAAAAACTCAACAAATAGGGTATGTTTCAGAAATATATATACATACCACATGATATTATATTTGGTGTTGTGCTTCAATTTTGTTGTGCATTAATTATATTCAGTCACAACCTCCCGAAACCTACATGAAATCGGTGTCTGCTTTTCATCCTCCAAATGACAAAAAGTGGAAATTAAAAACTTGCTACATTCCTCTATTATTTCCGCAACATGAACCATCTTAGATTCAACATTTTGCTAGCCTAAAGAATCCTCTGACTAGAACTGATAACTTGATTTTGGACTTGGTTTTTGCAATTCAAAATCTGCCAGGTTTTAGCTGATGGAATGAAACTCTTAATAACACCCAAACAACAACACACAGAGTTGTTGCTCTGTTTACCAATCAACTGAGAATACACACAAAAAATTAAATCCAATCAAAGAAGATAGCTGGAGATAGATGATATTTCTTTTCTATTAATGATAAAACAAACATTAAGCAAGTTTCCTTAACCGTATTAAGGGTTACAATTTTTCTTGTAGTGTGAGCTATCCTCATCATTCTGTTACATAGATAGGTGGGGATTGTGTCTGCATTGAGCCTGGTAAATTAGACGATTTCAAGAATGACTCTATTGTGTGACATATTTGTAAGGAAGGGCATTTTATTATATCAATTCTTACAGTCCAAATGTGATGATATTATTTATTTATTTATTTTATATTCATTTTGGAAGTTCTAATGTTAAGGAGCTAGTATCATAAGTTGCTATGTTGAAACTATGACAAATTTTTATAATGATTATGATAGTTACTAGTTGGGTGGAAGAGTCATGGAGAGTTAATGTTTGACAATTGATATTTATAGTGGAGTTCACTATTGACAAGTGGTGTGAGGTGGTGTTGCATATGGAAAGGTGACCGTTATGGATGAGTTATGCTTTGTTGCATTGGAAGTTTCTTTGTGCAACAGGTCATTGGTTTAGCAAGTTGGCACCACATACCTATTTCAATTTTTAAATTTATTCTTTTAAATTTTTACAATTATAACATATACTTATGAAATATGAACAAGATATGTAAAAAGAACAAAGTACACAATATTTATAGTGGAAAACCCCTTAAGGTAAAAAACCACTTTGAATTTGAAACTTTATTAGCCCCTTGGACAAATTTTTTAGAGCTACAATTTTGAGAAGCACCAACACCTTGTTTTTTGAAACACCGATTTCAAGGAACACCAATCCCTTACACCTGAAGCACCAACTTCAAGAATACAAGAAGCACCAACTTCCAAAATGAATAAATGAGATGCAAAATTAGAGGATCAACTTTGTTACAATACAAATCATAAATCACTGATTTCAACTACTTGTTGAAAACATAATGTAGGATATACTTCTCTTCTTCTCTCTTATTTTTTTACATCAATAAATTTCACCAAAGAATACAAGCCTTCTTACAATGAATATATCAGATTATAAAAAGTATAATTAGACTTAAAACAAAATATTTGAATGCAAGAACATGACTTGAGTTAATGTCTTTTAAATTATTAACTTTCTTGAAATGATAAACCTTTGTTTCTCTTCAAAACATCAAGTACCCAAATATGTTTTCTTTTTCCATTAAAAGATCTAATCAAATACTGATGTGAATGACTCAAAAAACAATATATATCCTTTCTTCTATCTTTGATAAACTTCTGCAATGAAAATCAATTCACAAATGACAAAATAGAAGTATAAAGCAATACCCTCTTCTTTGTTGTTTTAAAATCTATTTGCAAGCTATTTGGTCTACAAAGAATTCCACACAAATCTTGCAACTTCTCTCCAAACCCCTGTACAATCTTTTAGAGAAATGTATCCCCTACATATAAACCAAAAAAGTCGACATTTGTGAGGTAGTTAGATACCCCAAACTTCAATTAGACCAAAATTGCTAAAAACTACTTAATTGTCATAGAATTTTGTAATTGCTTTTGATAAACAATTTTTTTCCTCTCTATCTATCAGATGACTAAGTTTGTCGACTTTCACATAGACCAAAACTATTTTTTTATAATCGTTTTCTTAACCAATGTGAATGTTAAGTGTTAATTGTATAACACTTAAGTGTATGTCTTGAATATGTTTTGAACAATATTGAAGGACATCAAATAAGATAATTTAATGATTTTAACCATACCATATTCTCATTATAATTTCATGGATGTATTATTGACATCAATGACAACATTCAGATACCAAATACCAAAGGTTCAACAATCCCCCCACAATGCATAAATCTTGGATGGTTGTGGTTACTACCCTTTACCCTTGTGGAGTTTTTAAAAATCCTCTACTTTTTGTTTTGGTTTTTAACTTGGGCTCTAGTTCCAAAAATAACATTTTGCTTAGTTATCAATTATTTTGTGCTTTTTTTAATTAGGAGTAGGATCTTGTTGAGTTTTTATTTATTTGTACTTATTACTTTTGATGTTTATCTTTTGTTATTGTGCTTTTAGTTTTATGCCCTCAAATTGTGGTTCTATGATAGTCAACACCCTTGTTTTGTTGCTGATCAATATAAAAAACAAATAGTTAGAAATAACTTCAAACTTAGAAGATTACAATATAATTACCAATAATTTATTTGCAACACTTTGTAGTTTCATCCAATCACTATTAATCTAGAGCTCCACAAAACTCCCTATTCCTTTTCTCACATAGAACTAAAATTGCAAACTTCTACATTTGTCTCCCTTTACTCAAACACTGTTGTTGCTGCACAAACATTCCTTTGCTCAAAATGAATGTTCAAAGTTCAAATTCTTCTTTAGACTAACTATTGCAACAACATTCCTTCAATTTGTCTCATTTTGTCTTTTGTCAAAAATCCTTCTCAAATTCAAATTTCAAACTTACCAATTAGCATTAACTTCACTGGACAAACATTAATTGGTTGTTGCTATGCGAGAGGGGAAGGAGGTTAAAGATCCTAGAAAGATCTCCAGTGGATGGCTATAGATAGGAAGGTGGCTGGAGGGATCAACACAATATTTCCAACACTCCTTGTTTGTCTTAAGTTGTCATCCATGCTCAATCTGCACCTAGATCAGTAATGACCAAGCTACTTCCTAAATGGTCAAAGCTATCTATGCTCAATGGTTTTGTAAAAATGTTTGTAAGTTGTTGCTTTGGCCTACAATACTTGACTTCTATGTCACCATTTTCAATCAATTCTCTTATGAAATGATACCTGATTTCTATGTGCTTGCTTCTTCCATTAAAAAGTGGAATCTTTGTCAATGCTATTGATAGTACATTGTCACAAAATATAGTTGTACCATCTTCGTGTTCTTTCTTCAATTCTGTTAGGATTCTCCTTAGCCAAATAGCTTTACATGTTGCTATTATATACTCAGCCTCAACTGTACAAAGAAAAATTATGAGTTGTTGCTTAGAAGTCCATGAGATAGTTCTTGATCCCAATCGGAACACATATCCCGATGTGCTCTTTGTTGGTAGGGAAAGGACTAGAAACAATGATAACTTAAGCTACCACATATTGTCTGCGGTAAAGAAATAGACCTTTAGGCGAACTTTTAGATTGACAGTTCGGCTTGGGAAGCGCATATAATGTCATTGTATTTGATATTCATAAGATATATAATAGAGAATGATATAATCATATTGTGGAGATAAAAGAGTTACAAAATCATAGATTGAGATCCAACATAGTTATGTAGTTGGAGATTGATGATATAATATGATGATGTTGTTGTTGCTGGTCCAATTACTTATGTTATGATTATTCTTTATGAATTATTAAGGTATGGATATTATATTTGATGCAGGAGCATCCTAGGGTAGTTGGCTATCCTGCATGTTTGGGAGATTTGATGGAGTCGTGTGGACTTATTTTCATATGTGAGGGGTTTGGTAGAGTTCGATAAACCCACTTGGGTCTTGGGTAATTGGTTTTGATGTATTTAATGGAACTTGGCATGGTCTTGGTTGCTCAGCATGGCCTAGGGGAGCTCAGCCTTGCTTAGGAATTTGGTGCCTATTTCAGGTCATATAAGTAATTTTCCACAAAGAGTTAGAGGCTAAAAATTTCAGGGATTGAAGAGGGCCTATATTTCTACCTACGGTTCGAAGCACGAGTTCTAATTCATTCGGAGCTAGGAGATATCACGATTTTACTAAGACATCTATTTTGGGCATTTAATTGTTGTTGTTGGCCGACTTGTGGCATTTAATTTCGGTATTTGTATTTAATTTATGTTCAGGGCCAACTTGTGGCTTAGATTGGTATAAGTAGAGGTTGTGGGGGAAGTCTTTAGTTATTATTCATCCATCTTGGAGAAGAGGAAGAGGTGGAGGAGCGAGTTTTGAGAGGAGCTAGTGGCTGGGGCTTGGGAAACAAGGGGATTGCTTGGTGGGCTTGCAAGCACAAGTTTAGATCTTCCTTGGGGGTTCCTACCAGTGTGTGGATCTGGGCTAGCTAGGGTTTAGTTTGGATCTTGTGAAATCTTACGAAGTTTCTATTGTAATTGCATTGTATTTGGCCGTAACCCGGAAGGCCTTACAACCAGGCATGTTGGATGAAAATATAATGATTCTATTATGAGTATTGGCATTGTGTGGATCTATATCTATGTATTGTTATTATATTCTATTGTGTGGTTATTTGCTGGGGGCTAGGACATCTCCATCGGGGATTCTCCTACCTTGCGCTGCATCAAGTGGTATCAGAGAAAAGGTTGGATCTAGTTGGTGATTTGCTGCAGAGGGTTTGCGAAGATCTTAGAAGATGGCTCTAAGAAGATTGGACCCTGAGATGATTGCAAAACTCCATGATGTGGTGGAGAAGAATATTTCAAAGACTTGTGCTCGGTTGGAAGCTAGATTCACTAATCGAGTTAAGGAAGGGATGGTTGAGAGTCATCCATCTCTGGATAAATTTCGTAAGAGAGTTTGAGAGATCTTGAAACCATGGAGCTGGAGTCTACCGATCAGGAAGCGAGTTGTCTGGCCGGTTAGAAGACTTGTTCGAGAGAGAAGAGGGCATAGCAAGGTCGAGATGGAAGTTGGTTTTGTTGATCAGTGTGTGGAGGCTGATGCGGAACCTGCGGAGAAACTTGTGGATGTTTCTATGGAGCTTCCTAACCTTGTTGACGCTGTGATTGAGATTGGTTTTCATGATCAGTTGGTTGAGTTTGACATGGAAATTATGGAGCACTTGGTCATGGATAATCAGGTTGCTAAGGGTGATGATCCATATGTTGGTGATATGGATGTTGTTGATATGGATGTTTCTGGTGTGGATTCACTAGTTGTTGATGTGGTTGACGATCTACATGATACTACGGATCTGTATGTTCCTGATGTGGACCTGTTGGTGGTTGACATGGTTGAGGATTTACATGTTGCTCCTATTGTGGATTTGAGCTTACATGTTGGTGACATGGATTTCATGTTTGAGGATATTATTGTTGTTGGTAATGATCTGCTACAGAGAATATTGGTGAGGCACTATGTTCAGTTTGTTCCTGGGAGTGAGCATGTTGATTGGATGGTTGAGATTCTAGTGGTTGACAGATGGATGCGGATTTGGATGATTTGCATGTTGGTTATATTGTCCCTATTGGAGTGGAAGCCTTTGGTGAAGATTAAGATGGTTGCAGATATTTCATCTGGCGTCAAAGTATGAGGCATACTTCTTTTCGCACCTGGGGAGTCTGATGCAGGAGCATCCCAGGGTAGTTGGCTATCCTGCATGTTTGGGAGATTTGATGGAGTCGTGTGGACTTATTTTCATATGTGAGGGGTTTGGTAGAGTTCGATAAACCCACTTGGGTCTTGGGTAATTGGTTTTGATGTATTTATTGGACTTGGCATGGTCTTGGTTGCTCAGCATGGCCTAGGGGAGCTCGGCCTTGCTTAGGAATTTGGTGCCTATTTCAGGTCGTATAAGTAATTTTCCACAAAGAGTTAGAGGCTGAAAATTTCAAGGATTGAAGAGGGCCTATATTTCTACCTACGGTTCGAAGCACGAGTTCTACTTCATTCGGAGCTAGGAGATATCATGATTTTACTAAGACATCTATTTTGGGCATTTAATTGTTGTTGTTGGGCGACTTGTG
Source organism: Chamaecyparis obtusa (assembly GCA_027943335.1). Lineage (NCBI taxonomy): Eukaryota > Viridiplantae > Streptophyta > Pinopsida > Cupressales > Cupressaceae > Chamaecyparis > Chamaecyparis obtusa. The sequence continues at coordinate 189,627 of BSBK01003820.1, read as the reverse complement.
GCATTTAATTTCGGTATTTGTATTTAATTTATGTTCAGGGCCAACTTGTGGCTTAGATTGGTATAAGTAGAGGTTGTGGGGGAAGTCTTTAGTTATTATTCATCCATCTTGGAGAAGAGGAAGAGGTGGAGGAGCGAGTTTTGAGAGGAGCTAGTGGCTGGGGCTTGGGAAACAAGGGGATTGCTTGGTGGGCTTGCGAGCACAAGTTTAGATCTTCCTTGGGGGTTCCTACTAGTGTGTGGATCTGGGCTAGCTAGGGTTTAGTTTGGATCTTGTGAGATCTTACGAAGTTTCTATTGTAATTGCATTGTATTTGGCCGTAACCCGGAAGGCCTTACAGCCGGGCATGTTGGATGAAAATATAATGATTCTATTATGAGTATTGGCATTGTGTGGATCTATATCTATGTATTGTTATTATATTCTATTGTGTGGTTATTTGCTGGGGGCTAGGACATCTCCATCGGGGATTCTCCTACCTTGCACTGCATCAATATTGTTTTGATTTGCTTCCGCATTTGCTAATTTTCTTTGTTGCTTCCTCTATGGTATAAAGACTACATTAAAACCTACTTGGGGTACAAATCTTCTGACTGTAATTTCCCCTTAATTCTTGCTAACATTTTGTTATGTTGTTGGGACCCTAGCTATATGCTAAGGCCTCTGAGTGTGCTTTTGGTCTCAAGCAGGTGGAGTACTTGGGAGCATACTTTCACATGAAGGAGTAAAGGTGAATATTAACAAAATTAGGGCTGATTGGATACTATAGAATATTTGTGAAGAACTATGGTTGTATAGTAGCACCACTCACCACTCTATTAAAGAAGGATTCATTTCAGGGAATGAGTTAGCTGATGCAACATTTGAGAGGTTGAATGAGGCTATGTGCAATACTCCATTTCTTGCTACTTCGAACTTCACCAAGGATTTTATTATGGAATGTGATGCTTCAAGTCAATGTTAATGTAGAAATTCTCACGTAAGAGTGTCAATCCATTGATTTTGAAAATTGTCAATTAAAGGGTAAGAGTCAAATCGAGTCTATTAATGAGGAGATGTTATCTATTCTTCACACAGTAAAAAATGGAGCCCATATCTAATGGGAAGACACTTCAAATTTAAGATAGATCATCATAGCTTTAAATATTTTTTGGTACAAAGATTATCTTTTGAGGAGCAACAAAAATGGGTGACTAAGATTTTGGGATATGAATTTGACATCATATAAAAGAAAGGAAAATAAACTATTGTGGTAGATGCATAATAAAGGAAAGATGAAGCTTTATTGTGTGCCATTTCAATATTGCAAGAAAATTGTATAGGAGAAGCTAAATATGAGTGGAAAAATGATGTTGCTACTAGCAATCTCATTCAATAGTTATAGAGTAATCCAATCTTTTTGGAAGGGATATACTTTGTGGTATAAAGAGTGATTGTACTTATGCAAGAAATCCACTCTCAAGCAAAAGATTCTCATAGAACTTCACGAGTCTCCAATAGGTGGTCATTCAAGATTTTTGAAGACATATTCTTGTGTTAAGAAAGACTTGTTTTGGGAAGGACTAAAAGGAAATGTTAAAAATTTGTGGCTAAATGTTTGGTTTGTCAAAGAAATAAAGGGGAGAGAAATAAAGGGGAGACAATTAAGATACTGGGTCTCTTGCAATCTTTAGCAATTATTATCTAGTATTGGGAAGAGGTTTCCATGTATTTCATTAAAGGTCTTCCAAGATCTAAGGTTAAAGATGTCGTTATGGTCATGGTGGATTTCCTCACTAAGAATTCTCATTTTATTTCATTATCTCATCATTTTACAACAAGTACAGTGGCAAAGGCATTTTTTGAGAATATACAAAAGCTACATGGTACAACTAAGGTTATTGTTAGTGATCACGATCTTATCTTTACGAGTGTTTTTTGGATGGATTTATTCTCATGTTTGGGAACTCAATTAACTCATAGTTCTTTATATCATCCTCAATCTGATGGACAAACTAAGGTTGTTAATAAATGTTTGGAAGGATATATACCTTGCTTCACTTTAGATAAGCAATCGCAATGAGTAGATTGGCTACCTCTAGAAGAATGGTGCTATACCACTTCTTGTCATATATCACGCAAAATGTCTTCATTTATAACACTATATGGATATCAGTCTCCATACATCAGATCATCATTGTGGGTTCTACCAAAAGTTCAAGCTATAAAGGACCATTTGTTTCATCAATGACAAGTAATTTTAGGACTCAACAATAATTTATCCATAACATAGAATCAAATGTAGTAGCAAGAAAATCAAAATAGTAGTTAAAGAAGATTTGAAGTAGGAGGCTGGGTATTCTTCAAATTGTAACCTTATAAGAACATATCATTAAAGCAACAAATAAAGAATAATAAGTTGTCACTGAAATACTATGGTCCATACTAGATCTTGCAAAATATGGGTAGTATTGGCTAAAAGTTGGAATTTCTACCAACAACAAAGATGCATATATTTTTCATGTTTCTTATTTGAAAAAAGTAACAAGAAAAAACATACCCATACAAACAAAATTACCAAAACTCGACGAAGAAGTAATGGTCATATTAAAACCGGAATTCATTCTCCAAACATGTACAAAGAAGATAACATATAGAACACTCAAAGAATATCTCATTCAATGAAATAATCTACCAATTGAAGATGACACATGGGAAGGTAAATAATTTATTCAGAAAAATCCTTACGTAGTAAGAATTGAGGACAATGCTTCTCTACAGAAGGGGGCATGCTAACCTCATAGTTTTAAGGTATACTTATGGTTGTGCATAGTCAACTTATGGCTACCTTAACTCCTAATTGAGTCATATTATCATTATGACATTGCTATTTGGTTAGTTGGGTTGGGATTACACTTATATATTGATATTTAGGTTGGCCATATTGTCTTTTGTGCATAAGAGGGTATACATAGGAGGTAGTTTTCCTTATTTTTAAGATATTGAGTATTGAATTATTATTGAAGATTATTTGAGGCATTACCTGTAAGTGGATAAGGAGTTTTCCCCCTTGAAGTGGCATATTATTATCAATTAATTGAAGCATATTTCATATTATATCTTATTTTTTGCAAGTTACTTCATTACACTCTAGGTTTCTTGCCTCGATATATATCTCTCCCTCCTCTAGTTATTTCTCACCCTCTCTACTGCTCTCTACTTTTTTACCCCCTTTCTCTCTTTGTGAAAATCTTTCTCTCCCTCACCTCTCTACCTCTCCCTTCTCTAGGTCTTCTAGTTGCTTCCTATCTACCTCTCACTCCATCCCTCCCTAGCCCCCCTTCTCTCCCTCTTGTCCATAGGTCTCTCTCTCTCTATTCCTCCCTATCCCTCTCTCTCTCTCTCTCTCTCACACACACACACACACACACACACATTTGTCAATAGGTCTCTCACTCCGTCCCTCCCTAGCCACTTCCCCTCTCTCTCTCCCTCCCTCTTGTCCATTGGTAATTATATCTACCTTCCTTGTATGAGGTTTAGGTATATTATGTAAGATGTAGGGTTTACAGTACATGGTCTAGGATATAATATTGATGGTATATAGTTTAGGGTACACAAGGTTGAGGGTATTACCTATATTGATACTTATCTCCATCTCTCTATCTTCCCCTCTCTTCTCTCCCTCCCCTCTTTAGGTCTCTATCTACCTTTCTTCCTCTCTCCATTTCTATATACTCCTTCCTCCTTGAACCATTATATATTTCACATCATAACATTTAAGTATAACTCACATTTCAATATGTGTTTTTCCTTTCTACTACTTTAAGTTATATTTCATGTATACATTATCAAGATGTATGAGAGTGTTTTTAGACCTCTAGGATTTTTAATTTAGATTCTAGGTTTTTAAAGATAATTTTAGATAGTCAAATTTTAGTAATTAGCATGCTCTTTTCAGTAATCTCTTTAACTCTTAGACTCACTCTCTTTATCTTTCCCAAACTCTAGAGTTATCTCTCTCTCTCTCTCTCTCTCTCTCTCTCTCTCTCCCTCTTTTCTAGGTCTCTCTCATCCTCACTCCCTCTCATCCTCACCTTTGATTTTTACCCTCATCTTTATCATTTAATCTCTCCCTCTCTCTTCCTCTTCACTCTCTTTCCATTCTTTCGATTACTACCTTTTGATGGGACTTTTTGACAGTCTCACTGGCGCAGAAGCACCTAGGTTCTTGGCCAACCTAGCTCCTAGACACCTAGTTTTGGCTTGTAGTGACCTTGGCCAAGTCACTATCCTTTAAGAACTTTTGGTTTTGTGTCTTAGTGTAGTGTGTTTGTTTGAGTTCCAATAGGTTCTTAGGTAGATGAATTAAGTCCTAGTGATGGCCTCATTGGACTAAGTAAAGACTCAAGGGATATGGCTTGTGTGCCATTGGATGTTGTTAATCAATCAAAGGTATGGTTTGACTGCGAAAATGAGTTAAATAAGTGAAATCAAGTTGAGAAAGGGTCTTATAAGTCTTAGGAGAGTCTTCAGAGTCTTTTTAGACCAAATGGCACAACTTTGGAAAAGTTGACAAGCAAATTGTAAAAGTAGTCATGACAACTTTACAATTTTGCAAAGTTGTCATGACAACAAATTGTCTAAGGCCTGTCTGAGAGTGAGAGTTAGTTATAGGGTTGAAACTGACCATGCTCAGTTGACTAAGCCTATATATGGCTTATTTTTATTAAGACCTAAGGTTGGACATTGTTTTTTATGTGAGTACTTTAAGATTTTCATCACCTGGTGTGACTACCCCTGTTGATTTGAATAGTAACTCGATCATCCTTGATCATGGATTGAACCTGAGCAAAGGCTTTGCATGAGTTGATTCTTCATGTTTTTTTAAGTAGATTAGAGCTTTGTTTTGGTTTATTAGTTTTCTTTTAAGCTTTGAAACTTAAATCCTCCTCTGTGACCAGCTTGCTGGATTGTTCAGAGTAGAGGTAATAAAAATGGCTCTAACTTAGGTTTCCATGGATGGTTTTGTACGACCACCTGGAATATGTTAGAGAATTGTATAGGCTATGTAAATATGTATTTTTATGCTTTATTTTGTAGAGGAAATATTTTTAAGAGCAAGCGATAGGCGAGCCAGAGCTAGCCCGGTTAGGGAGCTTGCTATTGATCCAGCAAATGGGAGAGGTCTCGGGGATTGAGAATGCCAATCCATCTCCAGAAATGTGTTCCTTGATGATCAAAGACTCCATCCTATGAAGGAGATCCCTTGATCAATTTGGAACGAGGTGAAACCATCAAACCCTCACTGAAAATCAGTGAGGCCTAATTAGGCCTAAAAACAAGGCTTAAATATAGGAAAGGGTTGTACAAAGAGGTTGGAGACCTAAGGAGTTTGGAATATATTGTAACTTTGAAAAGGGTATCAGGAAATGTGATCTCTTTGGCCACTTGTGTGGAAAGTTGAAACGTTAATCCCTAAAATGTGTGTTGGAAGACCTACAAGGACCTAGTAGCCTTTTGGTCTAAGTTTTGGAGATCGACTTGTAGGAGGGAGATGCTACATGGTGGAACACCTCAAATTGAATAAAACTAAGAAAATTTGAGTCTTCTCTCATGCCTATCATAGTGAATCAAGAATTGGAGTGAAGAGATGAATTCCTTAGTTGAATTCATATAAAGAGTTGTGGAATCAAGAGTGAGTTATAACCCTTGGTAGTGAGATCTTGTGAAGTAGAGGAGATTAGGAAGAACCTCTTAGTGTGAAGGGTCTAAAGAACCCTAAGATAGGTCAAGGAAAGGCCTAGGTAAGTCCTAAAGGAAGTAGGGCTAGTTTGAAGAAGATCTCCCTATCAATCACCAACAAGGTGAGAGTTGTCACCAGGTACCAGGGTACCAACCAAATTTTCTTGTAGAGGTTTACCATAGAGAGAGCTCGCTTAGCCTCCAAGCGCCTGGTAGTGGGGTCATGATGGTGTAAGGATGGTTTAGTTGGAAAAGTGACTATTTTATAATAAAAGGCCTATTGGTTTGTAACTCATGAAATGGCATAGACTTAGAATGGGGATAAGGCTTTCTGTGAGGAATCGGTAGATTCAACAAAGAAAAAACAAAAGATAGACTGGAGTTAGAGTACACATCTACCTAAAGTCATGTTATTAACTTCCTAACATCAACAATGATCCAAATAAAGAATTGGTAACCATACTAAATATACGCACGATCATCAACCAAAGCATACATTAGTAGTGAAAGAAAAATATTTCATTTACCTACCAAAGAACTTGAGCAGAGGACATTAAGGAAGCATACAACATGGAAGATATTCTCTAAATTTGGAATCAAAGACAATAAGAAGTTCAACACCAAGGGTAATGTTTTAATCCTTCAATAGCTTTGAGAGCCAACATCACTAGTTGGTACATCCATGACTCCAAGAGAGCATTTATAGACAAAGCTTGCTATCTACATCAGGATTTACACCCTATAAAACTTACCTATTTACATTAAATACAATATTCAGAGCTGATACCACTTGCGCTGTCAGAATCACCTCATTACGTTACAATGACCGAAAGGGATAGAATAGAGAAAATGGAAAAAGGGAAATCTGGGGGATCAATCATTGAGGAGACACCATCATGCATGTGGATGTGATTGTGCAGTCCAGGTGCCTCAACCAATGTGCTCCATAAATGTAGTGATGACCCCATGTCTCTGAGTACTCCTGTACATTGGGTATTAAATGCTTGATCAACGCCTCAGGAGTTGGGATGACATTTGTAGTCTCTTACCTTTCTCCTATCACTTTCAGACCGTACTGTACCCGCTCAATCTCTGACAGAATACTCGTGACAATAATATAAGATGGTGTTTGGGCGGATTTAAGAAAACCATCGATGTGGACCACTGTAAAGAATAATGAATGAAAGAATATGGGTTTGTGGGGAGATAAACCCCAGAACCTAGAGAATTTATTGTTCTTGGAATTTCTTGAAGGCTTCCAATATTTTAATTATGCCTTCCTCATCCATCTCCTTCAAACAATCCATGCAACCCATAGCCTCATTAAGATTTTCTTTTGCATCCTCGACTTTAGTCTTCATCTCAGAGGTGACAAGATTGAATGATAACGAATCATTGGCCCTCATCAATTGGTGCATTGTTTGTTGAAGGCCCCTTAGTTCGACCTAGGTACCAAATTCAATGTCTGAAATTTCCTGGAGTATGGTCTCAATCTGGGACCCATGGATTGTCTTGTCTTTCTTCTATTTCATCACCAAAGATAATTTTTACAATGCTTTTTCTGCTTTTGACTTTTTGATTGGAGTTGCAGATGAGCTGGGAAGCTCCAAACTTCTAGGTGGTGATCTTGTTGCTGCCATTTTACCTGATTATAATCTACAAGATATGATGCCCATAAAAAATGCTATAAATGATAACAAAAACTACCTGATGAAACTACGGGCCTCGAGACCTCGAGGACCGCATGTTACATTACTTGGAGAAATAAACACATCACTTAGTAACAAAGAATATCAAGGGAAACATCCCTTTTGGGAGCACGCCGTAAGATATATGATGCACAATCAAGGTGGCCGAAGTCCGAAGATGTTGACTTGGTGGATTGTCAATATTTAAAAACATGTATTCCTAGAACTATTAAGACCCCTGGGGACTGGAATCCTGAAATGATGAAAAGTACAAATGGGTAGTTGATGTGACATTTATTTAAGGACTGGTCATTTCCAAGGTTGGGTATGCGTACGCCCATGTGCGTGAAGTTATGGCATTTAATCTTACAACTGGCATGACTGAATGGGGATTAATGGCCAACTAGGACAAATTTCAATGTTTAGTTGTGGGAACCAATGCTTCCATTAAAGAGAGCATGATGGAGGTGAGAAAAATTGAAAACTGAATATTTTGGACACATGGAATCGACCTTGTGACCAATGAAGATTCTGCAACTTGGTAGAAATCACCTCCCAACGATGGTATTTAGACCATAATGACTCATCACTGAGTCTATGGACTTGTTATTGTTAGTGTGTGGTTTGACAAACCTCGTAAAGAATTCGAACCAAGACCTATTTACAAACACCCATACACTACACCTTGTATAACTACCTAATCCTACAAGGACCATAACCTATCTACATCACTATTTATAAGGGCACGTGAAGGAAGCCCACACTAATTACAGGTATTCACAAAAATTTACAACAACTTTCCAAAAATTCAGACTATAAACAACCGGGTTGGATAAGCCACGAAAGAAAGATTCAAAACAAAACTGAAGGACAAGCCCAAAAGCTCCGCACAAACACTAATTATAGGGCAGAGTTTTGGACGACACAAGAAAAAAGAAAGAAAAGGAAAACACAAAACAAAGGCCTAAACAAGAAGCGAAAAGAAAAGAAAAGAAAAGCGAACAACCAAGAGGAACCTAAATGAAACAAGGAACGTTGAAATTGAGAAAAGACAAATTGCCCACTATCCTTCCGGTGCTCAAACCACCCAACTTGGATACGACAACATGAACACTAACACTTGCACAATTTACTTTCGAAGATTGAGGCTTAGTAAACACTTCACACTTCACAGTTAATCACTTAGAAGGTAATTTTCTCTTAGGGTAAATGTAAAAATGAGGGGTAAAAAACCTTTTATAATACCTAAGGAAGCACATTAATTGCTAATGGGAATTCCAAAGGTACGTAAATCCCATAATCCAGACCTTGAGGCACCATCTGTTCACATCCTCAAGCGAAGATAGAAATGATGACGTTGGAACCTTGAAGTCTGGAATCCTTGGCAACGAACAAGAGGACACTCCGGGTCCTGGAGCATCGAGAAAAGAAAAGCAAAGGATGAACAACAACAAATAAAATAAAAACAAGGGACCCAAAATTTTGTAGCACAAAATGCAAGGACGGGTATACAGAGTATAACAAATGGTGACTCAATGGGACAAATGCCTCATGCATTTGAGACACTCTTGAATCTACCTATAGAGAAGACCAAGGTCTTATCATCATTCAAGAGATTTTTTTGTGTGATTTTGGGCCTCGGGGAACCTAACTCACCATGATCCAAACCTTCATTCTTGCCAAGCTGTGAAGTGTATGCTTTGAAAAGGATGTTCCTTATAGTTTCTGAGAGATATAGAAAAACCAAACTCAAACCAAATATACTTAATGTCGTTATGAGTTATCATGCAATCCAGGCTCTGGGAACCCATCCTCTTCTAAGATTTTTTTTTGTTTGAGATAGTGAAGGTGGTACTCTTTTCACCAGAGTCTTCAAGTTAATTTTTTATGGAGACAATACTTCTTTCAGCTTTCCATCTATTTTTCTTTCTTAGGAGGAGAGGGGATTCCCATTCTGGGATAACACTTTTAGCTTTTCATGTGCAATCTGTCAAGAGTATGATCAGTCTATTATTGAGTTGCTTTGTGGTCTTTTTCCTTTATCTTGCTAACTTAGTTAGCTATTTTATTTTAGATTTTTATAAGCATGAATTTATTCGGACCTGATGAAGATTCACCACTATCTTGTGTCACACTTCTTAAAATACACATCGGATGATAATGTGACCAATTGTCATCAAGGTTGTAGATTTGGGATTACCAAAATGCATGAGGTGAGTCTCCTAATGAGTATTGGTACATTATGCAAAGTATTCCCACATACAAAAGGAGGCAAAATGTTGGGGTCTAGGATGAACCAAAGCAAGCAAAACAAAGAGAGAAAAAGAAGACAAGAAACAAGACAACTCGATACTTATTTACATGGGCAAAAAAACCACCCACAAAGGTATTTACAAGGAGAGCACACTAGAAAGGGGTGCCGGGGCCATTTACAAGCTAACTGTACACATAATTATAACAAAGGGCAGGAAACCCTTTCTCTACCTTACTCAAAGTAGTGCTTGAGGAACTTTCCATTGATGGGCAATGGGACAACTTCTCCCATCAAGGAATTGAGGTAGTATGTGTTTGCCTCACAGATCTCAGATATCTGATATGGTCCAAACCAAAGCCTCTAGAATTTGGTGTGCTTACCCTTCCTTTCTCGAGCCTTGTCCCATACAAGGACCAAGTCTGAGATATGGAAAGCCTTATATTGGGCTTTCTTGTCAAACCAATGCTTGACGACTACTTGGTGCTTCACAAAATACTTGAGGGCGTTATCCCTCTACTCTTTTAGGTGGACTAAGTTAAGGAGGAAGACCTCCACAATGTTATCCCTTGTATCAAATTCCTACATGAATTGCAAGACCAAGATTTGTAAGTTCACTAGAAATACCTAATTCTGGCCATAGACCAAATAGAATGGGGATGTCCCCAAGGCTAATTTAATTCAGATGCGATCCACCCAGAGGGAGAGCCTAAGTTTTTGGTTCCAATCCTAAGGATTCTTCTCAAGAAAATGTTTGATTACCTTCAAGAGGTTTTTATTTGTTGATTCTATTACTCCATTACCTTGTGAATAGTAATTTCTTGAGAATTTAAGGGTAATGTTTCGATGGTAAGCCCACTCCAACAACTGGATGAAGGAAAATGTCAGATCATTATTGCACACAAGGGCGAAGGGAATTCCAAATCTAGTGGCACTATTTTCCTCAATGAAACTAATTACTACATCCGCTGTGTTGTTTTTGCATAATATGGTTTTGAACCACTAGGTGTAGTCGTTTGTGGAAGTCAAGATGTACTGGTGATCGGTAGAGGAGTTGAGGTTTATTTCCCTAATAAAATCAAATGCTCATTTGGAAAACATTCTGACCTCGAAGACAGATTGGAGAGGTATTGTCGGGTTCCACTCTTGGGAGGTAGTGGTTTGACAAGTGTGGCACTTCCTCACATGACCATAAACTTCTTTAATGATATGGGGCCAATAGTAGCTGGCTTAGAGAATTTGATGGGCAATGGCCTCAATGAAGCCTTTCCCAATTCTGAATTATCCATGAAACTCATCGATCATCCTTGTAGCCTACTCTCGATTGAGGCACCAAAGGTATATGCCTTCATAATTTCTATGGAACCAAGTCCTGTTCTTGATCATGAAATGTGAACTCTTTACCCAGAGTGTGCGGTTCTTGTTGAAAGGAAGTCCCTCAGGGCATCAGTTATTTAGAAAGAGGTACACCAAGTCAATATACCAGGGATCCCGAGTGAGAGACTCTACTGTATAAGTCTGACATTCAATTTGCAGACCTATCTCGGCAATGGCTTGGCACAATCCTTATTTGTGGACTAGACTCATAGGCTGCATCTCTAGATCAAAATCTTAGAGGATAGCCATCCATTTCCCCCATTTTTCTCCTAATTCGCTTTGCATCAACAAGGATTTTACATCTTGATCTGACACAATTGTATATACCTTACTCCAGATGATATAATGCCAAAATTTCTTCACTACCTGGACAAGGGTGAATGCTTGTTTCTCAAGGGTGAATACCACACTTTAAAATTCTTAAAAGGGGAACTGATAAAAGTGATAGGTCTTTCTTCCCCCTCAACCTTTTGGGTTAAGATTGTGACAAAAATGTGGGCAGATACAAAAGAGTATATGTAGAATGGGAGGGTTTAGTCTGGGCTTGCCAAGACTAAGGCCTCTGTGATGGCTTGGTTAATCTAAGAGAATGCCTTCTTTCCTTCTAGAATCCACTCAATCTTGACGTCTTTCTTCACCATATCATTTAGGGGCTTAACCTCGACGAATCCCATGATCAAGCATCTAGCAAAGTTGATCTTTGTGAGAAAGATCACATTTCTTTCTTGTTACCAAGCATCCGCAGTTGTAGCAACACCTCTACTCTCTCAGGGTCAATGACAATTCCCTTCTCAGAGATGACATGTCCCAGCAAATTCCCCTCTATGAGAGAACTTGCACCCAACTCAGATACAATAGTATGAACACTAGTACTTGCACAATTCTCTTTTGAAGACTCAAGCTTCGTAAACACTTCACACTTCATGGTTTATCACTTAGAAGGTAGTTTTTGCTTAGGGTAAATGCAAAAATGAGGGGTAAAAAGCCTTTTATAATGCCTAAGGAAGCACATTAATTGCTAATGAGAATTCCAAAGGTAGGTAAATCCCATAATTTGGACCTTGAGGCACTCGACGTTCACTTCCTCAAGCGAAGATAGAAATGACGATGCCAGAACCCCGAAGTGTGGAATCCTTGGAAACAAACAAGAGGACACTCCAAGATCCTAGATCCCAAAGAAAAACAAAGAGAAGGATGACCAATGACAAATAAAACAAAAACAAAGGGGGACCCAACATTTTTCGCACAAAATTTAGGGACGGGTATGCAAAGCACAACACTACCTTTCATTCTCACCCTTTGTCTTTTTATTCCTAGGTCTCTCCCTCCCTCCATAGTTACCTCTCTACCTCTCTATCCCGGGTATGTAGAGCACAACACTACCTTTCACTCTCACCCTTTGTCTTTTTATTCCTAGGTCTCTCCCTCCCTCCATAGTTACCTCTCTACCTCTCTGTCCCGGGTATGTAGAGCACAACACTACCTTTCACTCTCACCCTTTGTCTTTTTATTCCTAGTTCTCTCCCCCCCTCCATAGTTACCTCTCTACCTCTCTGTCCTGGGTATGCAGAGCACAACACTACCTTTCATTCTCACCCTTTGTATTTTTATTCTTGGGTCACTCCCTCCCTCTATAGTTACCTCTCTACCTCTCTATCCCGGGTATGCAGAGCACAAAACTACCTTTCACTCTCATCCTTTGTCTTTTTATTCCTAGGTCTCTCCCTCCCTCCATAGTTACCTCTCTACCTCTCTATCCCGGGTATGCAGAGAACAACACTACCTTTCACTCTCACCCTTTGTCTTTTTATTCTTAGGTCTCTCCCTCCCTCCATAGTTACCTCTCTACCTCTCTATCCCTATCTCATTACCCATCTCTCTCTCATCTCTAGCTCTCACTACTCTCTCCTATCTCTCTAGTTCTTTCTCACCCTCTCCACTACTTGATACATTTTTACCCCTCTTTCTCTCTTTGTAAGCTCTCTCTCTCTCTCTCTCTCAGTCACTTCTTGTCTACCTGTCACCCCTCCCTCCTTAGTGCTGTCTTTTTATTTTTTATTCTCTCTTTCTCTCTCCTCTTTTCTCTCCCTTCTATTGTACAAGGTTTAGATAATAGGGTGTAATATGTAAAATTTAGAGTATAGGGTTGAAGGTATAGGGTTTAGGGTACAATATTGATAGTATATGGTTTAGGGTACATATGGTTGGTGGTATTAGGTGTATTGATACCTCTCTCTAGGCCTCTACCTACCTTTCTCCCTTTCTATATACTCCTCCCTCCTTGACCCATTATATATCCCCCCCTCTCTCTCTACCTCTCTACCTCCCCATCCATGTATCATTACCAATCTCTCTCTACCCCCCTCTTTCTATCTCACCCATCACTCTCCCTGTTGGAAATTTGGCTGAAGTGAGTACATAGATGTTGTCATTATGGCAACATATGATCCTCATGAAGATTGCACAAGTCAGAGAGCAAGGATAGCAGAGCGCATCACAAATTTGTCTAAGTGTGAGACAGTGTTTTTACAGTATACCAGGACACAGTTTTTGTTTGCGACATTGACTAGAGTGAGTTTAGTGCTTGTGCACTTGAACATTGACTCTATGATGGCTAATGATGACCCATCGCAGAGTGCAAGTTAGTACGGAAAGTATGGAATTAGTTATGACAATTTTACCGAAGACAGTGTGAAGCCGATAGGACAAAATATGAAGGCAAAATTGGTAAAGAGTTAAGGGATTATTTTGTTTATCAAAATAATGACTTAACAATATAAAGAGATGACATCCTAGATGTTAAATCTTAGTTAATGATATATGGGAGCCGACCATGTAAAGTTATTATCTTTAATAGCTTGTATATATGTAATTGTAATTGCAAGAAGAAGTAAGAATGAGATGTGTAATATTGTAATGATATGATGTGAAGATAAGAGCAACAAAGGAATATTGATACAAGAAAAATAAGGTTATGTACCTTGACCTATTTTGTATACATTGTATATTACTTGTTTGGGCAGTGGGCTCATCTAGTAATCAAATTTTGTATTGACAACTCCTAACAGGGTTGAGGCTTCTAACAAGGCCTATAGTCCCTTAATCAGGATGGATACACTATATGCTTGTAATAGACTCCTAACAGGGTCAATATCCTTAATAGGATACTTTTGATTAGTGAATCTTTGTGGGTACCATCCCCACTGGGGTTTTCCCTTGGCCAGGGTTTCCTTGAGAACAAATAACATGTTATGAGTTCTTTGATGTTATTGCTATGCATGTTATTTAGTTTCTTATGTTATGCATATGTGAAGAAAATCTGTTATATCCATATTTGGGCAAAAGATAAAGTTTGTAGAATATTGATTCACCCCCCCCTCTCAGTATTCCCTATTTCTAACAATTGGTATCAAAGTTTAGTTACTCAGAGAAGAATCATTCAAGGAAAGCCTAGCAGCTTGAGTAAGATCTCTATGGATATGGATCAGCTACAAAAGAATCTTGATGAAGCTCTTGAGCAAATTGATATGCTTACTGATGAAAGAAACACTTTGAAAAGGAAATATGATGATGCAAAGAACCTTATTGAGAAATTGAAAAACAAGATAGAAGATCTGAAATTTGAAAAGGAATCTGAAGTTCTTATTGAAGATTGTGATGACAATTTAGAAAAAGAAAATGTGATCCTTAAGCATGAACTGAAGATAGAAAAACTGAAACTAAGTTTGAAAGATGGAAATGACAAAAATGAAGCAAATCTGAGATCTAAGAATGAAAGATTGAAAATTGAAAATGAAGAATTAAGATCTAAACTTGGCAAAGTAAAATCTGAATTCGAGAAAGTAAATTTGTAGCATACAGAACTTGAGAAATACAATAAGATTGTGAAAGGTGAATTGATTCAATCCAAACAACTTGAAAGGCTATATTCAAATAGTGAGAAGATCGATGAACAAGTATCTTTTGGGAAACCATCCTATGATAAGACTGGACTTGGATTTAATATATTCATAACAAATGATGAAAGAAAAGAACCAGATCTGAAAGTATGTAAAAGCATTGATGAAAAGAAGTCAGATGAGATCAACAAATCTGAAGATGCACCTAAAGAAGAAGAATCACCGAAGCAAGAGGAATCACCCAAAGGTATGCAAAGAGAATTCAAAGGTAGATGTTTTGGTTGTAATACTATTGGTCACATGAAGAGAGATTGCACAGGTAAACAATTTAAACCTCTTAATGGTTATTGTTATAATTGTCATGGTTTTGGACATAGAGCTATTGAATGTAGAAAATTTTAAGTTATTGAGAATAATTATGGTAGTAGAATGTTTAGGAATACTAAAAATCTAGATAAGAGACCTACTGAAGACATGAACAGTAGAAAAGGAGTAGTATGTTATAGATGCAACAAGGTTGGACACATTGCTAGAAATTGCAGGTCACAGATCAATCAGCAAGGACCAAGATATGGGAACAATAGAATTGTTTGTCAGATATGTAACAAGATTGGACATACAACAAGATTTTGTAGAATAAACAATGGAACTTATCTTCCTAACCCTAACCCTAGGAATCATGTAAGAAGAAATGAAAGTACATGAAACAATCAGAAAGGTTGCTGTAGTAATGAAGATGAAGTAAAGTTTGTTAAAGGCAAAGATCAAGGAGACATATTCAACATTGAAGGTAATCAAAAAGGTGAAGTATCAAGTGGTAAGAGTGAATCCTTACCTGACCTATCTTTAAGCACTTAAATTATGTAAATTGCAGTAGTTTAGGAACTTAGAATTAGTGTAGAAGTAGATTTATGATGAATTAAGTCTTGCACAGTTAATGTAAGGTATTTTATGATGTACTAATGCTATGGTTAAGAGCACAAAAGAAAATACTATGTTAGGCAAGATCGTAAGAAGTTTTAAGTCTTGCAGGTTAATAGAAACAACTTTTTGGAAAGAAGCGACAAAAGAATTGAATGCGATGTCAGACCTAAGTGAGATTCAATTGATAAAAGGTTATGATCAAAGTTATTTGTCTATCAAAGAAAATTGAAGTGTTTGAAAGAGCAGAAAGTAGTGATTGGAAGCATTTTGTAGTGATTTGGTGAAAGATTGAAGCGCTGAATCTACAGAAGCCTTAAAATCATGAATTTGAGGTATTTGTCTTGATAAATCTTTGAATCAGTATAAGAGATTAGAAGCAATCATGGATGTATCCTTAATTCAAAATGTTAGAAATAAGAATAGACCTAGATTGAAGAAAGAACCAGTAGAACCCTTGGAAGATGATCCTAAGTTAGCACTATTATCCATACCAGACAGAGTTTTGCATTTGGAAAATGTAATAAGTTATCTTGGATGTAAGATTGAAACCCTAAGTGAAAGTGACTTTACTAGTGAGTATCAAAAGATTTACAATCATGATATGTCTTTGAAGAAAGGATATGAACATTTGAAAGACAATGAGATTGTTAGGTATTCATTAAAATATGAGTTTGATGATGAAGAATGCACTAAGATCATTTTGAGTAGAATTCATAATGGAAAATTTTGGCTAGAGGATAGAGTAATAGACATTACTGCTGATTTGATTCATGATGTAACTAGATTATCTAAATTTGGTGCTATTCCCTGAAGAATATGAGGAAAATAGTTATTGATAACACAGGTTCATCCTATAATGGTAGAGGAATTGTAATCAGTAAAATCAGGCAAGAAGATGTGAGATATTTGTGCAAAATCCTAACCACTAAGTTTTGTGCAAATTCTAGAGAAGATGATATGGCAGCTGGTATGATACATATAGCATATTTGATGTGTGTTGATAAGGTACCAGTAGATATGTGTGAAATCCTAAGAATTCAATTGTTTGAAAACTTGGAGAAGATTAAGAAGACCAAGTATGAACAATTTAGATTTTCTTCTTTTATCACTTATATGTTTTTCCACCTATTAAGAAGATTTCCTTACACAGTTACAGATGATTGGAATGATGGACAAAACACTATGGAAAGAATCAATAAAGTATATTTGAAACATGTTATTGATAAAGTGAATGAAAGTAGTATGTTGGTATTGAAGACATTTCAGAGATTGGTATCTAGCAGATCAAGGATTCCACAGTCTATTGTGGAGAAATACAAAAATGATATATGTTTCATGGTTGACACTGACTTTACCTATATTGAAGCAGTGGAACCTAGAATTGAGTTCATAGACCCTCTTGGCTATGAGATATCTGAGGCAGAGATAGAAGGATATGTTGGCAGGTTACTTAAGAGTAAGTTGGACACCTAGTGCAAGAGATTTGGAACATTTGAAGAAAACTTCAACCTTGCAAAAGCTATAATGGAAGAAAGCAATCTAAGAAGAGAGTGTAAAACACTATAAAGAAAATATTAAAGAATTCTGGCATGACAGAGCATGAAGATGATATTGCAAAGAAGACATCAACAACAATCAGAGGTATTGAGTAGAAATAAATCTTGTCTGTACCTCCCTTGTCATCAAGTGCAGTTAAGCATGAACCTACACAAGTAAAGGTGAAAGTTGAGGAACCTGAGGAAGAACAAGGAACAAGGAAATCCACTAGATCCTCTTCTTCCACACCCAGCAAGAGAGTGAAGGAAAGTGCTACATGACCTGGTAAGAGACAGAAAGTTTTGGTGCAACCAGTCCCTAGGAAAATTGTATTAATTGAAGATGATGACTCTACTGTGAAGAAGAAAGCATGGAAAGCCAGAATTAAGAGAGTGAATGAAGAAATCATACAAAATGGAGAATTTACTAAGATGAATAAGTACTATGATCTTTATGACTATTCTGAGAGATTGAATCTTGAAAATTCTATTGTTAAGTACATGATTCTGGCTAACAAGAAGTTTGATACTATTTAGGGGAAGATTCCTTATGACCTATTCAAGAATCTTGTTAATAGGAAAATGAGAGCAGAAGAAGAAGATAAAACTATAAGAGAAAATATGGTGAAGAAACTATGTGTTGTGAAAGATGACAAGCATCTTGAAAAGATTTTGAAGCCCCTTGGTACTCTTTTGAGGACTAAGAGGAGAACCATTCAGATCATGGCAGGACAATATGAGCAAGTGAGAACAGAAATAGAACAAGAAATAATTAAAGTTATGGCTGAAATTGTTGGAGAGACTTCAGTTGCAGCAGAGCAAGAGAAAGAAGCAGAACAGGAGGATATTCCTTCTCCACCTGCTATAAATATTGAAGAAGAATCTATGAATGTTGAAGGTACAAAGATTACTTTGGACACTGAAGAAAATGTATTTCAGAACTTAGAGAACATTGTTGACAATTCGACTCTTGATGAACCAGATAGAATTGAACAAGCAGAGAAAACCCAATCTATGACTGAAGAACCTAGAGAAGTTGAGGTTGCAGTACCCCTTCCTACAAAAGAAGACATCAGTCTTACTCCTAAACTGAAAAGAAGAAATAAGTTGGATCTTTATTTGAAGATTTAGGAAAGGAAGTTGATGATGATGATCAGTTAGAATTGATCACTTCCCTGAATAAAATTATTGGTAAAAACAAGAAGGTAAAGAATCTTGAAGGTTGTCTGAAGGACTTAATTAATAAGTTACAAGGAGTTGTAACCACACAGATTGCAGATACAGACCCTCTGGAGAAAGCAAAGAAACTGATGAGAACCTTTGATGATGAGTTTACAAATCTATCTGAGATTGCAAAGGTAAAGGCACAAGCAGACTATGAGGCTGGAATGCTTATGAAAATAAGTCAAAATATCAAAGATGATGTCAATAGTCTTGATATCTGTATCAACGATTTGAGGAGACATTTGGGAATAGGAAAGTCTTTGTACATGCAGTTTACAACACCAAAGACTTTGGTAGCAGAAGAAGACAAGCAGATCAAGCTGAAGGAAGCAGAGATTCAGAATGAATCAAACCTTCTCTCTAATCCTAATGTGAAGATTAGTCATGTTGAGAAGAAAGTTCGGAAGCTGTATGATGAAATAAGAATTTTGCAAGATGAGAGGAACAGAAAAATGAGGAGACTCACTCTTCTGAGAGAACATACTTCCATGAAGATAAGTGTTATTGAAGAGCAGCTAGAAGAATGTCTTACAGCTAGGATATCATTTCAGAAATTTAACTTTGAGACCATCCAAGCATGTCAAATTGCAACTTATGGACTAAGCACACTACTCAATGTGGCAGATTCCATCAAGAAGTCATGGGAAAAGGAGTTAGAAGCTCTAAAAGTTGATTTTTCAGATTGTGTTGCAAGCCTACTGGCTTTACAATAAGACATTTAAGGTATAATCTTTTGTGTTACAATTTTGTTAGCCTCCCTACTTTATTTTGTCATTGTTGTCAAAGGGGCAGATATATACAGAAAATTGAGAGTTATACAGAGCAGAAGATTGATAGTATTATGTATACTCTTAGGGGGAGTATTGTAGTATATAAGAATTATTTTGAGGAGATATAAGGATAGTATATATCTTATACTATGGCCAATTTTGAGACAATTTTGAAATTTTGTTATCGTACACTAAGCCAATTTTCTCATATGTCGTCACCAATGACAAAGGGGGAGATTGTTGGCAATTTGGCTAAAGTGAGTACATAGATGTTGTCATTATGGCAACATATGATCCTCATGAAGATCGCACAAGTCAGAGAGCAAGGATAGCAGAGCGCATCACAAATTTGTCTAAGTGTGAGACAATGTTTTTACAGTATACCAAGACACAATTTTTGTTTGCGACGTTGACTGGAGTGAGTTCAGTGCTTGTGCACCTGAACATAGACTCTATGATGGCTAATGATGACCCATCTCAGAGTGCAAGTTAGTACGAAATGTACGAAATTAGTTATGATAGTTTTATCGAAGACAATGTGAAGCCGACATGGCAAAATATAAAGGCAGAATTGGTAAAGAGTTAAGGGATTATTTTGTTTATCAAAATAATGACTTAACAATATAAAGAGATGACATCCTAGATGTTAACTCTTAGTTAATTATATATGGGAGCCGACCATGTAAAGTTATTATCTTTAATAACTTGTATATATGTAATTGTAATTGCAAGAAGAAGTAAGAATGAGATGTGTAATATTGTAATGATATGATGCGAAGATAAGAGCAGCAAAGGAATATTGATACAAGTAGAATAAGGTTATGTACCTTGACCTATTTTTTATACATTGTATATTACTTTTTTGGGTAGTGGGCTCATCTAGTAATCAAATTTTGTATTGACAACTCCTAACAGGGTTGAGGCTTCTAACAAGGCCTATAGTCCCTTAATCAGGACTGATACACTATATGCTTGTAATAGACTCCTAACAAGGTCAATATCCTTAATAGGATAATTTTGATTAGTGAATCTTTGTGGGTACTATCCCCACCGGGGTTTTCCCTTGGCCAGGGTTTCCTTGAGAACAACTAACGTGTTATGAGTTCTTTGATGTTATTGCTATGCATGTTATTTAGTTTCTTATGTTATGCATATGTGAAGAAAATTTGTTATATCCATATTTGGGCAAAAGATAAAGTTTGTAGAATACTGATTCACCCCCCCCTCTTAGTATTCCCTATTTCTAACACTCCCCATCAAGTTCTATTACCTCTATCTCCCCTATAGATATCTTACCCATACCTCCTTACCTGTCTACCTTTATGAAGGCTCTCCTATTTTTTTCTCTCCCCTTAATTATTTATCTCCTCCTTCCCTAGTTTCCTCAATCCCTCCATGTTCACTTTATATGACATAGGGTTTATTGTATGTAAACTATTTAGGGTATAAATTTTAGTGATTAGAGAGAGAGAGAGAGAGATTAGTATAGGAAATGTACCATGACTAATGTACCCTAAACCTAGCACCGTCAATCTTCTACCCTAAATTTTATACCAATACCCTATAACCTCAGTCCGATTCCCCAAATGCCATATCCTACACACTATTCCATAAACCACATAGAATGGATAGAGAAGAAATGGCCAAGAGAGGAGAGGGAAATATATAATGAGAGGGAGACAAACAAAGAGAAAAGGAAGGCTAAGACAAGAGGGAGGGAGAGGTAGAGAGAGACATTCAAAAAGAGAGAAAGATGTGTAAGGAGGTAGCTAGAGTGCTGTAGAGGGAGGGAAAGAGATAAAGAGTATATGAGAGACCTAGAGCTTGGGGAGAAAGGGATGAGAGGCTTAGGGGGAAGAGATAAAATCAAGACAGATAGGGGGAGGAGAGAGGTAGTCAAGTAAAGAGGGATGGAGGGAGAGACCTAGAGATGGGGAGATAGAGGGTGGGAGGGATAGGTAGTGATCGAGAGAATGGATAGAGATGAGATGGGGTAAGGAGGGAAGGAAAGTTAGAGGAGAGAGGGTGGTAGAGACCTAGAGATGGGAGATAGAGGTGAGAGAGAGAAGAGAGGGAGAGAGATAGGTCTAGGATTTGGGAGAGATGAAGATAGTGGTTTTGAGAGAGATAATATTGATAGGAGTATGTTGATTTCTAAAATTTGGTTAAATCTAAAAATGTATATGATCTTCTAAATCTACACTTAGAGATTTGAAAACCAATCTCAAACATCCTAACAACATATACATGAAATATTTTAAAGTATAAGAAAGGAAAAACACATATTTCATGTATATATTTTTGTTAGGAGATTGATTTTGACTTGAGTTCAAAAATATTAATCAAAGAGAGAGAGAGAGAGAGAGAGAGAGAGAGAGAGAGAGAGATTTCTAATGAAAACCATTTGGTGCACGCCAAATAAAAAATTTATTTTATGCATTTGACACTTGCCAAATAGTTTTCATTGGAAAATACCAGACCTATGGATTCGAATTACGTTGGGAATCCAACCCAAATTCTTGGATGACCATTTTAGGCCTTAGATGTATTTTTTTGAAAACATGAAAATGTTTCTCACATTTTTGGTTGCACTCTTTGTCACATTTGCACATGTTTCAATGTAAACAAAAAACACACCGCAATGTTGTTTAATAGTTATATAAATTAAACAAAAATAATATAAATAACATGCATACCATAACACCATGATTTAAATGGGAAAAAACCCTTTTGGGAAAAAAACTCCACACTTGAAAATCAACGCAATATATTATTATTGCAATATACTTGTAGAGAAAGGTACTCTCATGAGTATCACCAACCAGAGATCCGAAGGCAAGGTTCTCTCATGAGTATCACCAACCAGAGATATGAAGGTATCTGAATAGCTATAAGATTCTTACACTTTCCCTCCATCTCACACACACAATATATAGTAGATACAATACACGAAAATTGTCAAACAATATTATAAAACCATGGGATAAAAACCATTTATAAATTTAGACCCATCTTGTCAACAATAAAAGATGCACTTGTGAGGAATAAAAATCCACAGGACAATTGAGAGGGGGGTGAATTATTTGTATTAAATACTATTAAGCTTTAAACTTTGAATATCAGCAATATCAAATCCAATGAATACAATGAATGCCAACATAACAACACAATATTTTTGTCTCGGGGAAACCCTGTTAAAGGTAAAAACCCGATGGGAATTAGCACCCACAAATGATGTACTGAGAGTATAGTATCCTTGTTAGAAGATTTAGCCCTGTTAGGAGCTTATTGAAACATTACAGTACACAGTCCTTGTTAGAGGAAAGACCCTGTTAGGAGTCAAGAAAGAAGGGTGGGCTCATTGCCCAGGCTCACTACCCAAAGAAGGTTAAATCCACCTTCAGAACTCACTGTTCGCAACAAGTGTATATGATGACATACACAATATTTTGAACTATTCGACAACAACTATCTTTTCTTGATCAGTTCCAATGAAGTTCACCAGTAATTCTCTACTCTATATCCAACAGACACAAGCTCACAGCTCTTTCAATTCCTTTTTCATCACATATGTTCTCACCATATCTTTTCCAAAGAAAATATCTTACATACATACCCTATTACATTCTACATGATCAGGTCAGCCCATTAGGCTTTCCTATTTACATAAGCTCTTGCTAAGATACACACGGTATCTAAAAAAAGTGTACAATGATTCTATTACAACAATTAAGGACCGACATCCTTAATTTACATATGCCAAACAAAAATGCACGCTACACCTCTGAAGTTGGCTCCCAAACAAGTCTTCTTCAAATAACATGCCACAACTGATGTCATCCAACATTCTGTACCTTACACTGACCAACGAATATCCATCAAAGCCTTTTCTTTCATCTCTTAAGCTTGCATACACCTAATCCATATCATTTGTAAGATATACCAAAAACAAAGATACTCACTCTATCAACTTCCACTGTCACTGTCCAGGAACCAGTCCTCACCAAAACATCTGTAACTCATTCAATATGAAACTTTACATGATGCGATCTTGGATATAAGATCGCAACATCTTCTTGTTCTCTCATCTGTCTTCACACATTTTGAAACATTCGTACAATGTCATACTCAGCCTGTACTCTTCATATAAATATATGTTGACATCAGTAATAAACCATAAATGACAACATTACGAATGTCCATTCAATAACATAGTGATTAAACATATTAAATGTATCAATCACCATCCCATGCATTAGCAATATCCAACAATCTCCCCCTTTGGCATTGATGTCAACATATGGGAAAATCCATCATCCCAAAGTTACATCAATCCAAAGATCTGCAACCAAATAATACTTCATACAATCTCCCCATATAGTAGGGATTTTCTCATAGAAACACTCCCCCTTTGACAACAATGGAAAAGGGTGCCATGAGTTATCAACTGTGCTTCAACACCTTCCTTCCATGATCACTCCCCTTGAGGAGTAGATCCCTACATCCAGTCCAGAATATGATAAGACTCTGAAAACCTCTGGATTGATGCATCCCTGCATCATTTAATTATGACTAGGAGGGGCCTGAACCCCAAGCATACCTCTGAGATATTCAAAGGTATCTTTTGGAAATGGCTTTGTGAAGATGTCTACAATCTTCTCCTTTGTACTAATATACTCTAACTTCATTTCCTTCTTTGCCACCTTGTCTCTCAAGAAGTGATACTTGATAGAAATATGTTTAGTTTTAGAGTGCATCACCGGATTCTTCGACATATTTATTGTACTGGTGCTATCATAATGGATAACCACAGGTTCATCAAAAGTTATTGCAATGTCTTTCAGCATTTGCTTCATCCAAACAATTTGAGTGCAGTTTATAGTAACAACAACATACTTTGATTCAGTAGTAGATTGAGCTATACAATCTTGCTTCTTACTTAACCATGAAACCAACTTTTTCCCAAGGAAAAATGCACCACCACTAGTACTTTTTCTGTCATCAATGTTTCTTGCCCAATCAACATTAGTATAAGCATGAATTTCAAAGTTATCATTTCTATCATACCATAAACCATAGTCTAGTTTTCCTTTTAGATATCTCAGTATCCTTTTCACAATAGCTAGGTGTGTCTCTTTGGGTTCTACTTGATATTTGGCGACAATTCCAATAGCATTAGCAATATCTAGTTTGGTGTGAGTTAGATATTGTAATCCTCCAACCATTGATATGTACTTGGTCTGAAAAACACACTTTGATTCATCATCAACTATCAGCTTATTACCAGTTACCATGGGAGTACCAAGTGGTTTACAATCCTCCATTCCAAAAATTTTCAACATTTCTTTAAGATATTTAGTTTGAGAAATAAAAATGCCATCTTTGCTCTGATTTATTTGCAGTCCAATAAAGAATTTTATTTCACCAATCATGGACATCTCAAATTCATTTTCCATTTCTTTAGAAAATTTCTCATAGAGATCATCATTGCCTCCAAAGATAATATCATCAACAAAAACTTCTATTATCAAAACTCCATCTTCACTAGTTCTTAAATACAAATTATTGTCAGCATTACCTTTTCTGAATCCAAGATGAAGTAGGTATTTGTCTAACCTTGCATACCAAGCCCTTGGAGCTTGCTTCAGTCCATACAGTGCCTTCTTCAACTTGCATACCATGTCTCCATCTTCACATAAAGGAAATCCATCAGGTTGTTCTATATATACTTCTTCTTCAAGATCCCCATTCAAGAATGTAGATTTCACATCCATTTGATACACTTTGATGTTTTTGTGTTCAACATAAGCCAAGAATAATCTTAGAGCTTCTATTCTAGCAACAAGAGCAAATGTCTCTTCAAAGTCTATACCTTCTTGTTGTGAATAGCCTTTACATACTAGTCTTGCTTTGTATCTTACTACAACTCTTTCTTCATTCATTTTATTTCTAAAAACCCATTTAGTTCCTATCACATTTTTGTTCTTAGGTCTAGGAACCAATTCCCAGGTGTTGTTCTTTTTTATTTGATCTAACTCTTCTTTCATAGCATTTATCCAAGATTCATCTCTCAAAGATTCATCTGTATTCTTTGGTTCAACTTGAGAAATCAAACAAATTTCTTCTCTAATCTTTGATCTAGTCAATACTCCTTGATTAGTATTGCCAATAATTTGATTTTCAGGATGATTATTCTTTACATACCTCGGAATTTTAGGAACCTTAGTAGCCTCACCTATGTCATTATTACAAATCTCATTTTCGCATTCAGTCTCAACAATTTCTTCTTCTTCTGCAACAACAACCTCTTTGATCTCTGTAACCTGATTATAGTCACACATTCTCTCTTGTATCTGAAATATTTCATCTATCGTCACATTGTTACTTTCAATCATTTTTCTTAATCTCAAATTGAAATATTTGTAAGCCTTGCTCTTAGTAGAGTAACCAAGGAAAATTCCTTCATCATTTCTAGCATCAAACTTTCCTATTTCATCATCTCTCTCTTGATATAGCACTTACTACCAAATATTTTGAAATATTTTCTAGTAGGAGTATGACTAAACCATAATTCATAAGGGATCTTGTTTGTACCTCTCTGATTTGAACTCTGTTCAATGTGTATACCACTGTCCCAAAAACCTCTCTACAATGCAGATGAGATACATTTCCTTCAAGCAACATTGTCCTAGCAGCATCAAGTATGGTTCTGTTTCTTCACTCACCTATCCCATTTTGTTGTGGACTCCTAGGAGTAGATGTCTATCTTTTTATTCCATGCTCTTCACTGTATGAATTGAATAAGTTTGAAGTAAACTCTCCACCTTTGTCTGGTCTTAAACATTTTATCTGTAAATCTGATTCATTCTCTACTTTTGCCTTGAATATCTTGAATTTATCAAATGCTTCTGATTTTTCTTTTAAGTAACCCACATCATTCTAGAAAAGTCATCAACAAAGAGTATGAAATACCTTAAACCATAGTATGATTTTTTCCTTGTAGGTCCACATAGGTCTTTATGTACTAGATCCAACTTTTCTTTTGATGTATATGCTTTGCTTTTGTAACTGCTTCTAGTCTGTTTTCCCATAACACATTCTTTGCATAAAGTGTTAGATGGTTTCACAATCTTTGGTAGATGGTGTTAGATGGTGCCATAACCAACTGTGATATATATACTTCTTGGTGTGCTCACACAAGTGCAACTAGGACCTTGCTTGTCATCTCCAAAGGATCCTATTCTCTTTTAGGATCTTACTAGTCTTAGGTGACCAACCTAAAACTCTACCAAACTCTATTCTAAGAGTCAATCTCCTTGTGCTTAACCTTGAAGGACATTCACGTTTTAGTTTTGTCTCAATGCTTTCAATCACTTAGAAGACTCTAAGTGCCCTTCTCACACAAACTACCCAGTGGTTGTAGGGGTACCAAATACCTTGAAAACATCCATTATGTTTCCATTTTAATCCATTTTGATGGATATCAAAGCCATTTTCAATCGGGTTCAAGAACTAGTCTTATAGAGGCCTAATTAGGCCTAGTTTCCTTGTAGCCCTTGATAGGGTCTTTTTCCAATTTCTTGACAAATCTTCTCAAATGAATTGAAAAACAAAATTCAAATTTGATTACCCATTTGGGAATTAAAAAATATTCAGGAGGATTTAGGGTTCTATGGTCTCCGTACACAGGCTTCCTACAAAGTAGGGCTAATAGGGCTAATAGGCCTATTTTCTAGGACTTTACTGATTTCTTGTTTGAAACTCACCCAAATGGATTGATTAATCCTCAATCTCACCAACATGAAATGAAAAATTCATATGTTGACTGGTACCATACTTGGTCCGTATAGTCTTCCTTTCCCCTGCATGCAAACACTCTTTTCTCCATTGTCACACCTCTAACCGGGATCATTAGTCTCACCTAGGGCATGAATTTAAAAGTTAGTATCCCATCTCCTCAATCCTTCTAACTCCATATTTACAATATAAAATGGCTCCCTATCCATTCCCATTCAAAACCCTAGGTTTCCCTCTGTTAGAATTCATGGGGGAGCCATAAAACTAAAACCTACCTAGAACTAACTAGTGAACTACAAATCTACTAAAATATTTTCAAAAGACTATTTTATCAACTCTAAGCTATCTGATGCCTGAATGAAAAAGACTTAAAACTATCTCTAGATCATGATTCCACTATTACAGTTCACATTCTAACTTAATAACATACTATCACCTCTAACACAGCTCGATTGTACCTGGAAAAACTAGGAAAACTTTACTATTCACAGCTCAAAAACTTACATCATCTAACTGCTACCTTGGGAAATGAACCAAAAGGTATCTTAAGATGCCTATCCCATGATTTTAGGCCTTTACATTGATTTCCCACTCCTAGAATGAGGGGAATCAAAAGATGTTGAACTGCATGCAACATTTGCAAAAATTGCTCATGTTGTCATGACAAGTTTATAACATCTTTTACATTTATGATAAAAACTATTTTCTAGGACCTCTATCCCACTTAGTTCAATGAACTAACTTCTTTAAGGCCATTTTAGGCATCTCCCATACATTTCTCAAGATCAAGACACATTTAGGATTCACTTCCCAACTTTTAGGATTATTGCTAAAGCCTAACATGAAAGCAAACTAACCTAGCTAGATTGTATAGTACTAATTACTAATCCAACTAGACACACACAGTTTCAAGACCTTCTAAGGTCCAAAATAAACCCACTTCTGATTTGGCAAAGGTCAGATACAAGCCAAAATTACTAAGAACTAGGAGGCTAGGCTAGGTGCTCTTGCACCAAACTGTCATCTACTTTTGCAACAAAACAAGAGGCTCCATATGTATTTAATTCAAATAAATTACCTCTAGATTTAGTACCAGTTGCAATCAACTTTCCTGCCTTACTTTCGATAAAACATTTACCATCATTGAATTGTAACTGAAACTCTTCATCCATCAACTGTCCAACACTCAATAAGTTATGGTTAAGTCTATCAACAAGTAGTACATTATTAGTATTAGTTTTTCCATCCAGAGTAATAGATCCTACTCCTATGATAGGTTTAGAAAGATTATATCCAAATCTCACAACACCACCATCATACTTTACTAATTTAACAAACTTTTTTTTATCTCTAGTCATATGATGTGAACAACCACTGTCTATGATCCATTTAGATTTCTTATCAACATGAGATACTAAGGCTTTTTCCTCATGTACTGGTTCATCTCTAATAGCAACAAATCCAATCTCATCATAATCTAAATCATCATCATCAGAAATTCCTTCACTAGCATAATAACATTCCTTATCCTTTGAATACTTAGATTTGAAAAACTTAGGCTTGTACTTAGGAACTCTTGTAGGACATCTAGATGCAAAATGACCTACCTTATTGCATGAAAAACATTTCAAAGGTAATTTGCCTTCAAATTTACCCTTACCTCTCTTTTTTCTTCTAACAATCAGTGCAACAAGTTCATCCATCTTTCTTTCCTCTGCTTGTATCTGTTCCCACTCCTCAGCATATTCACCGAGCTCTTTTTTAGGTTCTCACTGTTGGTGCTCGGAAGTACAGACATTATCTTCTTGTGTGCAGATGCTTTAAATGCAGATTCAACTTTAGGGATTATGTATAAACATAAATAATATGATTATGTATAAATATAAATATTATTATTATGTATAAATAATATGATTATGTATAAATATAGATAATATGATTATGTATAAATAATATGATTATGTATAAATAATATGATTATGTATAAATATAAATAATATAATTATGTATAAATAATATGATTATGTATAAATATAAATAATATGTATAAGTATAAATAATATGATTATGTATAAATATATTGAATATGATTATGTATAAATATAAATAATATGTATAAATATAAATAATATGATTATGTATAAATATATTGAATATGATTATGTATAAATATAAATAATATGATTCTATATATATAGATCGATAATATTCTGATCTATAGTCTCAAATTTAACAATATAAAATAATAGAAGGAATATGATTCTATAAATAGGGGGGTGAAGATGATTATATATAGTAGGAAGGAAAAAATTATGTCATATGTCATGAGCTTGAACTTAACAAGCATCCTTAAAGTTCCATATCTCGGGGATGATCTAGCGGATGAGAAAAAACAAGAAGAAGAAGAACAAAAAGAAAAACAACAAAAAGAAGAAGAAGAAGAACAAGAACAAGAACAAGAAGTAATAAAAAATAATTGGAATCAAAAATCAAAATTAAATAAAGGAGGTATTTAATATGATTACAAAAATGTACTATATATTAGTATCGTGGATTCAGAGGTCTGCTCCAGTTCTACTATTTGGCATTTATTATGGCTTTTTATCAACATTGCCAATTGGTCCAGCTCAAATGTATTATGTTTGAGTGATGTTGATTCAAAACAAAGTTGTCGACAACAGGAAAATTGCCCCTACGGGAAAATTGATCCTTGGTGGTTCTTTTATGGCACAACTCGTGGTCTTCTCATCCATTTATCTTGGCCCTATTTATGCGAGCATTTGGAAACCTCACGTAATGACAATCATGCTTGTTCTCGTTCTATTATTTCTTATTTTTCAAACAAGTTTGATTCGGAAATACCCTTGGATTCAAAATCTGACAATAGAGTTTTTGATTGGAGTCGCTTTGCAGCTATTGAACCCGGCCCTTTTTGGTAAATCTGTGTATACTTGGTTAACCAATATGATGTTATTCAGGTATAGTGGAAGCTATATATTTTTGCTGAGTACCACAGCCAGATGGTTGAGCGGACAAATTCTTTTTGTCAAAATGATGAAATTTTTTTGTTCACGCGTAGAAAATGATGTTCCCTTAAAAGTGAATCGAAAGGGGGAACTTTTCGCCTTCAGTTTTCAAATTATTTTTTTCACTTATGCCATGCTCACATGCTATGGGAGGAATCCTTCTTTCATCACTACTAAGTGGAATGATTCAAGATCATTCATTCAGGGTCCGCAAGAAGAGTTAGAAGAGGTATCGCTAGATTTATCCGATAAGAAAAAATCTTTTAGGGAAGGTGTCAAAACACCTAAGAAAAAAAAAAGGCATAAGTCTCAAACTAAAGCTGCTATTAATATGAAAAAAAATCAAGTTAATAAGCTGCCCATTCCTCTGTCTCCTTCTTATAGAACATTAGTGAGAATTCTATCTTTAGAAGATCTCAAATTGGATACTGAGACAGATTCGACTTTAGCATCTTTTCTAATAAAAAGATGGCCATTAATCTTTTTTGATTCTAATCAGTTTAACCAAGCCCTATGATACGTTAGTATAGGGGATTTTATTCTTCGTGGCCCTGTGAAGAGCCAAGTTGCTGAATATTTCTTCAATGTTTGTCTCAGTGATGGTGATCAAAGAATTTCTTTCACAGCTTCGCCAAGTATGTCTTTCTTTGCCAAAATGGCAAACTTGGGCGATCAAAGTCTTGATTCAAATCAGGATAACCTTGATGAATGGATAGTGAGAAAATTGGAGAGGAAATCTTATTTAGGTGAAGAGCTTGAAAATAGGGCGAGAGCTCTAAGCAATGGATCTCCTATTGTAGATATTCTTGAAAAAAAAACTAGATTTTCTCGAACAAAAGAAGGGAAGTACCTTCCAGAAGTTCATGATCCTTTACTCAGTGGGCCATTCCATGGGTCGATGAATCAATTTAAATCACCTTGGATGCTCCATTTAGAGGATTATTTGAAAGAGAAAAAAAAAAAATTGTCGGAATGTAAGAACCGTGATTCTACCAACCGGACTTTTCAAATTTCCTTAATTCCACCAGAAAATAAAAATAGAGTCATTCAACCACGAATAAAAATGATTTCCAAATGGTGGATAGATAAAATTCATATGTTCTAATTAGAGGAACAGAATAAAATAAAATGGTTGGATGAATCTGCTTTGGAAGATTTAAAGTCAAGATATGAGAAAATCTATCCTAAAAATTTATCTTCATTGGAACATGTTTTCAAAACATTGGTCGCGGCACCTTTAAATGCAAGAATAGAAGAAGGTATTGCTTCTTGCGATAAAAAATTACTAACACATTATTTGTTGCATATTTTTCTTGAAACTACAGGTCTCAAGTGGGAATTACTTCTTAGTGTTCTTCCTACCAAGCAGGCTTTGCTTTATGAGCAATTTTTTTTTATAAATTTGAAAGAATTCTCAAATTCTGAAGTCTCTATGGATATTAAGATATTGTAGAAGGATATTCTAAAAGATTTGATAGAGATTTCAAAAGAGGGCTTGCCTTCTAAGAAGAAAAAGAATAAGAACAATAAATCAAATTTTGATCAATATTTATTTGAAAAAAATATTTTTGATCAAGATATGAAAGATTTTACAAATTTCCATGAACTTTATCTTATTTATAATAAGTTTATGGAAAAGGAAAAAATCTGTGTTGATGATGATGAACCTTGAATTCGAGATTTTAATAGGTTTATTGTTCCTAAATTGCCCTCCACCCTAATATCTGGAGTTCACGACCCTCTAGCTGTTAAAGATTGTCTCAAAACTCATCCAAAAAAAGCTCAAAAATTAATCATTATAAGGCTCTTTGACAAAATAAAAGAATTACAAAAGAAGAAAAAAGACAAAAAAAAGGATTCTTTCAACCTTTCAAAAACCTTGAACAAGAAAAAACTCCTGAACAAGAAGAAACTCTTGAAGCGGACAAGGGGGGGGACGAAGAAGAAGATCTTGTATTTAAAGATATATGTCTTTAGTTACCCCTATGAAGGGGATTTTCATCAAGATTTAGTAAAGGGAGCTGTTCGTTTTCAACGATGAAAAGTTTCAGTGATCAGCCATTGGATAGCGAGACTAGAGTCGATTCTTTTTGGGAAACTTAGATCAATGACTCAAAATCTAGAGGGGATGACTACTCAAAAGTCACATCACAAACCTTTTCCTAAGAAGGAAGTCAAAGAGAAGACAAAAATGAAAAAAACTTCAAGATCTTTAAGAATGTACAAATTTTTTTTAGAGAGATGTGAAAGAAGAAAAGAAGAACGTCGCCGTCGAACATAGCAAACCTTCGATGGAGAAGTGATTCACTATGTCAGAGATGCTCTCTTGTTCACTCATACGTATTTAAGGAAAAGATTGTATTTCCCTATTTTGATAATAGCTAAAAATATTAGTTGTACTTTATTATTTTAGGTCCCCGAATGGGAGCAGGATTGGTCCAACTTGCAAAAGGAAGCATATCTCAAATGTAATTATGATGGATATGAATTGACAGACCCGAATGTCCTGAAGAAGTTCATAAAAGATTATATCAAAGAGGGTATTCAAATCAAGATTGTATATCCTTTTCGCTTGAGACCTTGGTATGAATCTAACTCTACTGAGACTGACCAAAAAATAACTAGTTTCTTAACCATATATGTGATAGAAATTGACTTACCTTTCGGTAATGCCCCAAAAGTGCCTTCTCTTTGGAAACCTATTCGCGAATGTATTTGGAATTACATGTCTGATCGGGCAAAACCTATTAGCGATCCTATCCGTGAATTGATAATTATTACAAACCTATTATCGAACTGATCTGCCAATTGATAAATAAGAAAATTAAGACAGAGATCAAGATAGATACTCGGATAGAAATTAGAATGATTCAGACTAAGCCTACGTCTAATATTAAATTTTCTTTAGAGGTCGTACAAGATGAACCATCTTCAATCTAGATGGAAAAAAATTGGGATCTTCTAGACCTAGTTTATTGGACAACCAAAATGAATGATCGAATCAACCAAATGAATGAAGAGTATCTCTTCAATCTAGATATTTATAATAAATTGAAAATTGATTTTAAATAGATAATGGATCAACCTTCTCCTGACATAAAATCTAGATTGAAAAAAGAGTGGACTCGAATCAAAATTTGGCGTTCGCTTTTCCAAAGGAAAACTATTCGATTCATTAAGAAGAAATTGCCATATTTTATGAAAGTTATTCATTTTAGGGTGAAATTAATACTTATCGATCTCAAAATAAGTATGTTCAATATGATCGAATCCAATTTGGAATTTTTCATGCAATTGAGTAGAAGTATTGAAGCAATTAAAAAAATATTCAATAGCAATGACCCAATTAGCAAAAACGTCAAATCCAAATGCCAAGGAAAATAAATTTCCTAGGCATATCTATTTCACAAAATATGGTGAGAAATAAGAAATATGAAGGGATTCTATGCGAGGGATTTACTAGAATCAAGAACATCGTCTCCTTTTATAAAAAAGAATGTTAAAGAATTTTTGCATTCGCAAGGGCTATTGGATTGCAAGCATCCTTGAGAGTTAACGACTAACCATTGGAAGCAATGGTTAAAATGGTGTGCTGGCTATAGAATAGCCCCACACAAAAAGAAAAGAAATATTATTGGCAACCGGTTGGGATGGAGTGAATTTGCATCGTTTTTGGGGGAGAAGCGCTTTGTGTCTTTTCTAACCCGACTCAAGAATCAGATCAAACATCACAGATATGATCTTTTAGTGTATAGTTATCTGGATCATATGAAAGAGGATAATCATAGACCCATAATTCAATATATACCAGAACCAGATTATCAAGCTATTACTAATTTTTAGAATCCCGGTTCTTGCAAGAAGAAGAAGAAGAAGAAAATTTCTTCCAAAAAGAAAAATGTCAATTTTTTCTCAGCAACTAAGGAAAAATATTAGAAAAAAAGTCAATATTACAAATGGCAATTCTGGTTGTTCCCAAATCTTAGAAAAAGAATAAAAAATGCAAACAAACTTGGTGACGTTTTTCCCCCGGATATCATAAGAAGACAAATTGAACAAATGTGGGAATTTTGAGAGATTCAAGTACCAAAAGAGTTTGATGTTGATGCTTTTGTAATAGAAAGTCTTCGAAAGAAAGAAGAGGAAAGGTGAAGCAAACTCGCTGCCCTCGAAGAAATTAGGGAGGCATGCAGAAAACGTAAAGAAGAAAGGCTCAAGATGAGAGAGGAACAACGCAAAAAATTGGAGTCAGAAACTTCTCCAGAAGAAGTAAATAGATTGAGAAGGGCATTTAAAGGAGAATATGACCAAAACAAGAAAAAGAGAATGCGGGAATCAAGGTAAAGATTTATCAAGCAACAAAGAGCTAGAGAACTAGCAAAAATAGCTGCACAAAAAGCTGAACAACTCAGAAGGGAAGAAAGGAGATGCAAATTGGAAGAATTATGTCAAAAAAATAAATATTCGAACAAAAAGAGGAGATATTTTCTAGTTCGAGATTTCAATAATATTTATTATCCAAAAAAATATATTGATAAAATCAATATAGAAAAAGAAGAAGTCTGAATAGCAATAAAGGAAATCATTTTGAAACAAGATGCTAAGAAAGCATCACAAGGTGATAGGAAGGTATGGGACCGAGTTAAATCAAAATTGGATGAAAAAAACAAAAACAAAAAAGTAAAAGTACCATTCGAAACCAAGACCAAACCCAAGAAAGCCGATAAACAAGTACAAGACCCCAAAATTGCCAGAACTGAATATTTGAAAGAACGAAAACGCTTTCAACGGGAGGCAAAACGTCTTGCAAGGGAGGTAGAATTAAAAGAGGAGATGAGACTCAAGGGAATGGACCCCCAAAAAGAATTGGCAAAAGAAAAATTAGAGTATCAAGAAATGGCCAAAAATATTTGTAGGTGGAGAACCAAATTCAAGCTCGAAAAACTACCATTAGCTCCTTGGGCTTCCAAGTTCAGAAATGTGTCTCGTTTCTTTGATAAGAAAAAATTAGGTGACGATGCTGCTGTAGCCGACTTACTTTTCCCATATGCAGAAAATGGGGATCTTGACTTGGGATTATTGGAAACTGTATTGTATCTCAAAAGTTTCTTCCTGAAAGAAAATGATTTGCTTAGAGTTTTGCCAAGGCAACCCGAAGATCTATGCCATTTGTACCAGGGTACTTTAATGACCGATTCTTTGTATATAAAATTGCAAGTCTTTTCTTAAAACTAAAAAATAAAAAAATTGATGTAAATCTTTTTGATAGATCTCAACGACAAAGAAAAATACATCCTATTGAGGATCTAAACGAAAAAATTTCAAGTTCTTTCATTTTCGAAGATGTTTTTCTTCCAAGATGTCATAGGGAATTTTGAATTTTGAATCTTTTGAATCTGGAAAATCATTTAGATGAGAGTGTAAGATTCAATAGTAAAGAGATACCAAATGATCAGGGTCTAATGAAAAAAAATGAGCATCTGATCGTCGATACAAGACAAAAGATAAGATGTTTTCTTTGGCCTCGTTATCGATTAGAAGATCTTATTTGCATGAATAGATTTTGGTGGAATACCAATAATGGTAGTTGATCTGTTATGTTGAGGGTACATATGTATCCCAAAATAGATCATTGGGAACATATTCAAAATAGTTTGTATTTTATAAGATAGTTTTATTTTGATAAAAGAGATTCTTCAAAATTTCGGAAATCATACCAAAAGTTTCTTGGGTACGAAACATTCACCGGTTGCTGGAGGAAATGAAGCTATAAATGAGGTAAAGCTCAAAAAAGAAGACTCTTTTTGTAGCATAAGTTCATCTCTTCCTTCTGACCGCTCCCCGTATAATGAGTTTCTTACGATAGTTAGAAGAATAATAAGTTTTCTTAGAGATTCCATTATGGAATGGATAGGTTCCCTTTTCTCTAAACTGAGATATTTTCTTATCAGATAGATGAGTTCGTTGAGAGATTTTCTTATCAAATCGATGAAAGAGCTTTTCTCTAAACTGAGAGATTTTCTTATCAAATCGATGAGTTCGTTGAGAGATTTTCTTATCAAATCGATGAGAGAACTTTTCTCTAAACTGAGAGATTTTCTTATCAAATTGATGAGAGAATATTTTTTGAAACTTAGAATTGAACTTCAAAAAGTTCTAAATCCCCTTTAAAAGAAACTAAGAAAATTGATAGATCTGCTTAAGTTGGAAACTAAACTTATCAACTTTAGAAGTTTCCTAAGAAACCTTCTAAATGAAATCAGAGTGAAACTTATCAACTTTAGAAGTTTCCTAAGAAACCTTCTAAATGAAATTAGAGTGAAACTTATCAATTTTCTCAGTTTCCTAAGAGATATTATAGATGGACTATTAGTTAAGCTAGAAATACCTGGACCTTTAAGTTGTTGGGAGAAAACGCGTAACTTTTATAACAAATATATTCGTCCAATATGTTTTTTCTTAGAACTTTTTTCCTTATTTAGAAGATAAAAATTAGCCACGATCTTGTTTACCATGGGATGGGTTTTGGAGTAGCAGGATTTGAACCTAGGACCTCCACCATCCCCAGGTGGCACACTACCAAACTGCATGATACTCCGTTATAATGACCAACATCAAATTTTTGTATCTATTTAACGTTGGATATTGAATAGAGAAAAAAACTCTTTTTGCATTGACAATCTTAGAAAAATAGTCTAATATATCTAAATATTATATATATATATAAATATATTTAGATATATTAGAGCAATACCAAGCTGCCATGGTGAAATTGGTAGCCACGCTGCTCTTAGGAAGCAGTGCTAGAGCATCTCGGTTCGAATCTGAGTGGCGGCATTATTGTTAATAAGATACTATGGGTTAGTATCCCTTCCATATAATTTCCATAAAAGAATATTTTCATGAGAGAAATCACTCTAATATTCATATAATCATGGGGAAATTTGAAATAATTTCTATAATCATTTCAAATCTCATGTGAAAAAAAATCAGCTATTAGTTATCGCTCAAATCCACAAATAGCATTCAAAATAATATGAGTTTGAATGAATTTCGATCTTTTTCTATATGTTTCTATTTTGAGAATTAAAATTAAATTAGATAGATTGAATTATCTAAAATAGTTCGATCGAGAATTACTGAAATTGAAACTTATTATTTCCTAACCAAAGTGGTTCGACCCAAGTCTTCTAATTTTTTTTGACGACATAGAGGTTGGGTAACCAATTCAAGTACATCTCTTGCATTGGAAAACCCATGAATCTGCGCAAAAGTAAATTCAACTGACCATTTAGTACTAATTCCTCTTGCTTCTAGCGGGTTAGCATGAGCCATTCCTGTGATAGCTAAATCGTGTTGTAATTCACGTATACGTCGTATTTGATTCAAATTATCTAGTTTCTCCACAATTCGTGGTATTGGTACACATATCTTTATACATGTATCTTGTAAAAGTGATAATTTAGCAGCTTGATATCGTTTATCCATATATGGAATGCCAATTTTATGAACAATCATTCCACATCTGATTAAGAATCTTGCTAGAGAGACTTCTAGTAGATTATCTCCCATGAAAAAGATAGATTTACCATGTACCAAATCAAGATAATCCTTTAAACCTTGCCATATTCATTCCTCCCTTTCCTCCAAACCTTGGGGTTCAACACCAAATACATGACAAATATTTTCAATCCAAGCATGTGTCCCTTCTGGACCGATAGGAAAAAGAGCTCCAATTAATTGACATTTTTCATGTCTTATCAAAGTTGTCACTGTCCGACTAAAAAATGGGTGAACACCACAAACATAAACTCCATCACCCAATGATGGAAGATCGGTATATTTTTGAGCAGGTAACCAACCTGATACCTTGATGGATTGACGTTTTAATTCTAAATTGAGTTGAGAAGCGACGTTGGATGACAAAGATCCAAAAAGAACTAAGGATGATTTTCATATTCAACCAATTCCTCTTTTTTTCTAGAATGAAAAGTCAATTTTTTTTGACTAGTTTATTTTCGTTCACGAACGGAGAATTCTAGTTCTGGACAATGATGTGCCATCATAGCTAACACAGTATCTTCTCCTTGAGTAAAGGCATAATCGAGTCCATTCACTCTTGCCACTAGAATTGGGATTCCAATTTCCCATTCTAGTTTGGGTGCCATACCTTCGAAATCCATTTTGATTATCTCTGTAGTACAAGTACCTATCCATATGATCACGCTAGGGTCTCTATCTTTTATTATTCAAATACAAAGCTTTTTTAATCCTTCATAATCATTCAATTGAGCTGATATATCTCCTTCTTCCAATTCTACCATTGCATAGCGAGGTTTTGCAAAAATCATTACTCCAAGTGCATTTTGCAAAAAATAACCGCATGTCTTTGTACCCACAACTAGAAAGAAACTATCTTCAATCTTTTGATATAACCAAGATACACATCTAATTGGACAAAAAGTATGATAATTACCTATCTCACATTCGACAGTGAGAGTTTCATCAATTTTCACTGACATAAATGATTACAACAATGTTGATTAAATCATCGTAAATCCAAGTAAATTTTCCTTATTATTTTGATGTTTCCCCTCATCAATAGGATTGAGATAAAGGTCAGAGAGGAGATTGAATAATTCTCGATCTGGAATCTCCTTTGGCACAATACCTTCTAGTTGGGACAATATTTTATCCGCTATGTCTAAATAATATTCACATACATAGTTAAGAGATGGTTCGGATCCAACCATTTCAAATAAGGTTTTCCCTTTGACCCTCGAAACTTGAATATCTTCAATAAGAGGTAAGACTTCTATTATGAGCATTGGATAGGCTTCTACATATTGATTGATAATATCTATTTTAGATGTGTGATTTCCAACCAAACCTGCTAATTGAAGTGGATGTGTACGAGCTCTTTCCCTGATAGAAGCAGTAATACAATTAGCTGCAAATAATGCATCAAACCCATTATCTGTAACAATGAGATAGTAATCTGAATAGTTCAACGGAGCAGCAAAACCTTCGCAAACCATGTCACCCAATACATCAAATAATATTATATCATATTCATAAAATACATTTAATTCTTTTAACAACTTCACAGTCTCTCCTACCACATATCCCCCGCATCCAGCACTTGTAGGTGGCCCCCCTGCTTCCACACAATCTACCCCTCCATAACCTTTATGAATGACATCTTTGGACCAAATATCCTCATAATAATAATCTTTGGACTGCAAAGTATCTATAATTGTAGGTATCAAAAATCCTATCAGAGTAAAAGTACTATCATGTTTGGGATCACATCCAATCTGTAACACTTTTTCACCACGTCTAGCTAGGGCAATTGAAATATTACAACTAGTGGTTGATTTACCGATTCTGCCTTTTCCATAAACTGCTATTTTCATCTTTTGATCTCCTTTTATTTCTTTTTTATCTTCCAAACTTGTTATTCATTGTATCTAATTTTGAGTTGAACTTTGCCTTATATATAAATTGAATTGTAGTTGTTTGACATTGTTTTTTTTCTCTTTAGCTTAGCTCCCTCACCCTCATTTTATCCTAAGTAAATGGAGGAAGCCAAGCAAAGAATCCTTCATTCCCAAATAAATGCAATTTTCTTCATTAATTTGAAATGGGAACTCCCCTCCCCGCTAATTAAGACTTAGTTCTCTCTATTCAAATAATAGAATAGTCAATTTATTGCATGACAAATGATAAGAGGATAAGATAGGTTTGGGAGTCGATTTGGTTACTGCCTGCAAATGAATGCTTTTGTTATGTTATATGTGTAAATGTGTCGTGTATCATTATTTCAATCAATAAATTGAAATCACCAAAGAAATCTTATCATCAATTTAGTTTTTTCTTTTTTCATAATCAAATATTTTCTTCTTATATTTTGTTATATGTATGTAATAACATACATACACAAATGTATCATCAACCACTCATCATTTGATTCATTATAGAAAATCACAATGAATTGAAT
This sequence comes from Chamaecyparis obtusa, assembly GCA_027943335.1. Classification (NCBI taxonomy): domain Eukaryota; kingdom Viridiplantae; phylum Streptophyta; class Pinopsida; order Cupressales; family Cupressaceae; genus Chamaecyparis; species Chamaecyparis obtusa. The sequence goes on along the minus strand of BSBK01003820.1, from coordinate 149,412 downwards.
CCGGTCGATTTTTTTATCAGTTAACGACGGGGATTGAACCCGCGTGTGGTGGATTCACAATCCACTGTCTTGGTACCACTTGACTACGTCCGCCCCAAACTAATTGGCAGTCTCTATCTATAGTCATTCCATTTCAAGAATGGTTCTAAGCCCTGAAAATGAACTAATAATGAAACTATTATATTATTAGTTAGTTAATAACTTGTTGCAAGATTTAACAATCTTGTAATGCAACTCTCAAACAAGTGATTGACGTTTTGTTTATTGAAATAATAATAGTTTTGGGTATTCAATTTAAGACCTGAGCCAATACTTATTATTAGATTAGATATTATGCATCCATGGTTGAATGGTAAAAGCACCCAACTCATAATTGGGAAGTCGCGGGTTCAATTCCTGCTGGATGCACAGTAAACAATTATTGTACTCTGCTCGTAATAACTTTAAATTAGACGGAAAAAGCAGTACCGGACCTTTCGGTTTTGGTACTACTTTTTTCTTTTCAAAGATTAAAAGACACTAACAATCTAGAGTAATTAGCTGTCAATAGAATTAGCTTCAACAACAACTAGATCTAGAGGGAAGTTTTGAGCGTTACGCACGTGCATAACTTCCATACCAAGGTTAGCACGATTAATGATATCGGCCCAAGTGTTAATTACATGACCTTGACTGTCAACAATAGATTGGTTGAAATTGAATCCATTTAAGTTGAAAGCCATAGTGCTGATGCCCAAAGCAGTAAACCAGATACCTACTACTGGCCAAGCAGCTAAAAAGAAATGTAGAGAACGAGAGTTGTTGAAACTAGCATATTGGAAGATCAATCGATCGAAATAACCATGAGTAGCTACAATATTATAGGTTTATTCTTCCTGACCAAATTTGTAACCTGCATTAGCAGACTCATTTTTGGTAGTTTCCCTGATCAAACTCAAAGTTACCAAAGAACCATGCATAGCACTAAATAGAGAGCCGCCGAATACGCCAGCTACACTTAACATGTGAAATGGATGCATAAGAATATTGTGTTTAGCCTGGAATACAATCATGAAATTGAAAGTACCAGAGATTCTTAGAGGCATACCATCAGAGAAGCTTCCTTGACCAATAGGGTAAATCAAGAAAATAGTAGTAGCTGTTGCTACCGGAGCTCAATATGCATTAGCAATCCAAGGATGCATACCTAGACGGAAGCTAAGCTCCCACTCACGACCCATATAGCAAGCTACACAAAGTAGGAAGTGTAGAACGATTAGCTCATATATGTATGCACCCTAAAATGGTCACCTAGACTTTGAACCCCCATTTGGCAATTTATCAAATCCCTGAATCAATATTTTCAAAAATCAACATTTTTCAATTATATCAATTTCCTTGATCAAATCATAATCAATTCAATATTTCCTAAGGTTTGAGCCTTATTTAATTTAAAAGAGAAAAAAATAAAAATCTTATTTAATTAAGAGAACATGCTCCCTTTTAATTAATTAAAAATATCTTTTAATTAAATAATAAAATCACTTTATCCTAAGTCTTTATTTAATTAAAAGGAATTTCCTCTTCTTTTATTTAAATAAAAAATCCCCACTTTTCTTCTTATCCTATGTTGCACAAATAAAACATTATTCTTATTTTATAAAAAGAGAAAAAGTACTTTTTGTCTCATATGGACACTAAAGTCAACTCCTATTTTCCTATTTGAGGATATTTGTGCATAAGGATCAAGCTTCTATTTTTTTCCACCGTTGATTAAATCTTTTGCCTTTTAGTCTCAATGGTCCATTTTCATCTCATTTCTTATAAAAGGAGAGCTCTCTTCCTCATTTGCATCTTAGGTTTTCATGCTAATATTATGCTGCAGATTTTCTAAGTCATTTGGAGCTCTCTTTGAAGACACTCTTGCAATCCAAGCTTTGAAGACTTTGTTGCATCTCATTTCATATTTGCTTTCATAGTTGCATGATAATGACATTCTTAGTGTAAATTTTTTTTTATGCAATAGATTAATCTCACATAGTCTAAATAGGAGGGATTGGTCACATTTGTTCTTTCCTTTCATAGATTAGTTGCATTGTACTTTCATTTTCATAGACTAGATTGCATTCTCATTTTTAGCTTATTTGCATTGCATTGCATACATTTGGATTTTATTAGAGATATTAGCATTTTTACCCTTATCTTTGATTTGAAATCTCTCATTATGTGGTTGACTAGCAAGGTCATGAGTTCATAGCTCTAGTTGAGAGCAATTTTACAAATCTTGGAACTCCATGCATAAAGAGCTATGGATCGATTTGTGAGGGCTCATTCTTGAGTTTCCTTGCATGCAATGATTCATAGAAGTGTGAAAAAATTTTAACACACATTTTTGGTGCCCACTGTGGGGCAACCCACCTCTTGCATGTTGGTTTTGATTATTTTTGGAGCTAACCCTTGTGCAGATTTGTTTGGAGATGGAAAACCCTAGATTTGAATGATTTGATCATATCTCCCAAATGGCTTAATTTTTTGGTCTAAATTTTTTTTTTCAAGTTGATGACATATCAGAGAAGATCCAATAAAATATTTAGAATTTTTCAAGGTATTTTTGATTTTTTATTGATTTTTCATAAAAAATTAATTTTCGGTGCAAATTAGCATATTTTTTAGAAATTTTTACATTTTCAGAAAGCTCTTCAAATTCTATAGGGGGTCTATTCATTATGTTTTAAATTTAGAGGTCATATCATAGCTCATTTGGTCAATTTATAAAAACTGGTCTATTTTGGGAAAGTGGCTATCTAGGGTACAAATGAAAAGATCTTATTGAAATTTTGACATTTTTGGAAAGCTCTCTATTTTTTGACAAAGGTCTCTTTTTTGCATTTTGGGTTTAGGGTCCGAATTCATGTGGTATAAGTCCAATCTTGTTGACATATCAAAAAATTAAAATTAAAAAAAAGGTATTTGATGATTAGCATACACTTATTTTTCACATGGTTCAATGCATGATGTAAGTTGTCATTTGGATTATTTTCTAGTTATTATTGCTCCTAAAAATTGATTTCCATATATAACCATCTTAGGGTTTGCATAAGTTGAATATATATTGCATATCTTATTTGCTTGTTTTCTTGTCTTGTTCATTTGAAGGTTCATGGCTTGCTTTCATGAAAAATGCTTAAAACAAACAAAAAAAAGGTAAAATATACTAATCATGTTGTGTTGGACTTGAGGTATTTTTTTACATCTCTAAATCATTTAGATTTTGGGATTAAAAATGAATCTCTCATGTGTTTGGCTTGAGTGTTTACATGCTGTCATAGAACACATTTCAATTGATGCCCTTAATGGGATATGAATGAACATAGATTTTATTTCATACAAGTTTGTGTAAGTGAATGCTTGTGTTTAAACCTTAAGTAATTCTTGGTTTCAATATCAAATATCTCATTGAGTGATTGAGGGCATGGATTCATTCCTTGTTTACATAAGGAGTTAAATGCACCACTTTGTGGACTCACTCTATGTTTACTTGAAAAGTTAAATATTCCATTGTTCAACCCTTTTTCATTTGTGAGTAGTATTGATAAGCAACTTTGAAGTACTTTTGATTGATCTTGTTAGCTAAATTGGGTTGTTGGACTCGCTTATTCTAATCATCCCTCATTTTTGCCCTTTGGATGCAATGTCAACATTCATACATAGGGGAGGGGTCTACTTGAAAAGAGCGTTAAGTGTTCCACAAAGTTTCCACTTTTTTATGCTTTCTTGATCTCATTAGTTTTCTAAGGTGTGGACTCAGTTTGATTTTGTGTGAGGAGTTAAATGTTCCACTTTTGGACTCACTTTGAGTTTGTGTGAGGAATTAAATGTTCCACTTTTGGACTCACTTTGAGTTTGTGTGAGGAGTTAAATGTTCCACCTTGTGGACTCACTTCACATTCACTTGAAGAGTTAAATGTTCCACTTTTGGACTCACTTCACATTCACTTGAAGAGTTAAATGTTCCACTTTTGGACTCGCTTCACATTCACTTGAAGATTTAAATGTTCCACTTTTGGACTCACTTCACATTTACTTGAAGAGTTAAGTGTTCCACCTTTAGTGCTTTAAATACTTTTGATAGTGAATTACTTAATTTTATTTTTAGAAGACCTGCTTGGGGACACACCACCTCAAGGGATGACCTTAACTCCTGTATTCCGACGGAGTATAAATAGCAGGTGGTGAATCGAAAGACACCTCTCTTGGGAATTGAGTTTGATATCACTCTTGGCTAAGCCTCAAAGAACTTTATACCTTTGAGAAGTGAAGGAGGAGATTTGGGTTATCATCTCCCCTCGGCTGTGTGATTTTGGATTCTTCTCATCTATGGATTTGGGCCTCACGTACCTTGCGTATATAGAAGACTCCTTTTAGAAAGCCACATATATCCTTGTAGACAACTTGTTAAGGTGTTGTTGTGTTCTATGTGCCTGCTAAAATATTTTCAAGAACATACACAAGTAGAACCTTTAAGGAGTAGAAACACTAAGTCACTATCCTTGTTCATGCGCAAGGTTACTTTGCCCCTTGCTCATTTTTTGAAGATAATTGCTTGCTTGAACTCCTTGATTGCTTTCTTATGTGCTTGATAAAATGCTGGAAATCTGTTAATGTGTCTGATTAAACTACAAAACAACTGAATTCCTGAGTTGAGACACCCAACTTTTGACAGCTTGCTAGATTTTCTATCCTATCATTAGAGACTTGTTTTGACTTTAAATCTCTAGTTTTTGCCCTCTAGGAATAGCATCAATTGGTTTACAAGGCCACTTTGGAAATAGTTGTCAGGTTAGAAAGTTATTCTTGGTGAGAAAGCTTATCTCTAGAATTGTTAGCTACATTTTTGAAGAATTTTAGTGCTCTTATTGTCCAAATCACTTTCATTTAATCAATTTCAATTATATTTTGGCCTAGTCCAACCTCCCGATTCAAAAGTGCAAGGATATTCATCCTTTGATTTTTGCACCTCTTTGACAGTGTTGGTAAATCCCTTTTATTTCTATCTTTTCATTTCATTTTGGATAATAGAGAACTTTGATTATCGTAGTTTGGTGTTGACACTTTGCGAGGTCACCCTATCATTAAGAATCTCTTTCTTTCATGTCAGTTACAACAAGGTACCAAGTCAATCAAGGGAAGCGACCCCCTGTTGTCTTTAGCCAGTTACCACTTGTTAAGACTCATCAACAACATAAGGGAAAAGGACCCCTTTTTGATCAATCTCCTAAGAGTGAATTTGAGATTTGTTTTAATCTGAAAGGTAATCCTAGTGAAGTGAGTACCTCTTTAGCACCCATTTCATCAAGTATGGACATGAGTTACACCTTCACTCGACAACAAAGAGAAGCAATGAACCAGACTCTTGATGACATGTTTCAACAACATAGGGGTAACATGATGTCTGCTAGGTTTGCATATGCTAGTCCACCTGGATCACCCCCGATCAACAAAAGGTATCTTGATGCTCACCAATGAGCTAAGAGACATCACCAACAAACTCACTCAGATTCAGGGTCACAACACAAAGACTAGAGCAACAAGTGTAGTGACTACCACATCAATGTAGCCAATGCAATCAGACAATCAAGGCAACCTTATCCACTTAGAGATACCTCTCGATATGCAAATACGAGATTGAAGAGCATTGAAAGGGAGAAGCAAACGTATCTAGATGAACAAGCTGCTAAAAAGGAGAAATTTAGACAACTAGAGGAAGAAGAACATGCATTATTGGACATAAGGAAAATAGTCGCTCAAGAAGAAGAAGATAGACTCTATGCACAACAAATCCAAAACTAATTCAATGAGAGGGGTACTAATAGTGGGACCCACTCACCCCCATCTACTCCCTCACCAAGTCCTAGAAGAAGGTCAAGGATGCCCTCAAGATCCCCAAGTCCTAGAGGTAGAAGGACTTCAAGATATGATCAGCATAGGAGACAGCCACCTCCTAAACTTTCAAAGCAACCCTCCCAATGAGCACATCATGGCTCACAACATGGAGGAAGTTATGCCAACTTTGATCATATAGATTTTGTGACTATGCAACAAGAACCATCCTTTCAAGCATATGTAGAAAAGTGTGTGGAACAAAACAAGGATCAGTTCCTAGAAAGTCTCATCAACAAAGGTGCTAAGGTCCCATATAATTTTGATGTGGACTAAAAAGTAAAGAAGCAAGATCCATCAACTAATGAGGTGATCAAACAACTTCAAAAAGATATAGAAAGGATGAGGGCTCCTAAGAGCACATTTAATTTAGACTCCATATGTTCCAACCCAATTGACAAGAGTGTGGTGTTGGTTGAGTTTCCTAAGAAAGTTGAGTTTCCAACCTATCACAAATATGATGACGTTGGTGACCCTCACGACCATGTTAGACAGTTCTATATAATGAGCTTTTCTTTTCACCATGAAGACTCCTACTTGATGAGATTATTCCCAAGGAGTCTCAAGGGTCAAGCCATGGAGTGGTTTACTAACCTTACTCCTCCAGTTAAGACATTTAGAGAGCTTGTGGAAAGATTTGTTCAACATTTATTTACAACTTATCAAGGTCGGTCACCATGCTTGATTTGTGCAAACTCAAGCAGAATCAAGGGGAATCCTTTGTTACCTTTCTACAAAGATGGAGACATTTGTGCTCGAAATATCCAAGGACAATTCATGAGGAGGAAATAATAGACATCATTGTGAGCAACTTGGTACCAGAATTAAGGTATGAAGTAAGGAAGATCCCATTTAATTGTTTTGATACCATGGTAGAAGTGGCATGTCGCATAGAGGATGTCCTAAAAGAACAAGGAATTTTGGCCAAAACAACTAATAACAACAATGGCCAAAACAATAATAATAATGGTAATAAGGACAAAAATAACTCCTATTGGAATAAGAATAAGCAAGTGGTCAATGATGGAGTTGTTGACTCATCACAATCTAAGAATGAAGGAGTTCTTAATCTCTCTAATGCAGTCCAAGCCATGAAGTTACAAACATCTTTATCACAACAAGAAAATAAACCCAAGTATCAAGGGAGACCTAAAACAAAAAATAGATAATTTACCAAACTTGGGGACTCCTATGCAGATGTTTTCAAGATGTTAATTTCTCATAATTTGGCACAACCTTAGGATCCTACAAAGTTCCGCATACTGGATCCTAAACCTCATTGGTGGGATGAGAAGGCTTTCTGTGTCTTTCATAATGGAATTGGACATGATATAGATAATTGTTTTAAAATTAAGCATCTTGTCCAAGATCTTATTGAAAGCGAAAGATTACAAGTTGATGGTTTAACCACTAATGCGGATCACAAAGATTTTAAAGAACCCTTGCCCAAATATGAGAAAGGAGAGAATTCTAACAACAAGAACGACAAGGCTGCTATCAACTACACCTACACAAATGCTAAAAATGTTATTAATATGCTTGAAGTTGTTGATGATAATGTCAACATGATGAGAGGGAAAGACCCTTATGGATATGATGTGGATTCAACTCCTATGCTTGATGGACCCGTTGTGGTCCTAAGAGGTCCTCACTCATGAAAGATGTCTCAACCCCTCAATGCAGTCACTAGGAGTCAGTCTTAATCTCCCATTGTTATTAGAGGTCCTAACTCTAGTAAGTCTAAGTAGCCAGTGTCAAAAGGTGTTCTTCCTAAATCTACTGTTGGTCCTGAGTTGAATTATAATCTTGTTGACCAATTACAATGTACACCAGCACAAATTTCAATCTTTGAGCTTTTGGAATTGTCCCCTAAGCATAAGCATGTCCTTGAGGATGCTTTGTGAGCGGCTAATGTCCCTAATGATATAGATGTAGATCAATTCTAGAATATGGTCAACCACTTGGCTAGCCCTCACTACGTTACATTCTCAGAAGAAGATGAAAAGTCATTAAGCCACCCACACAATTTGGCCCTTCATATAGAGGTTATGATCCACAAGACCCATGTCAGGTGCATGTTGATAGATGGGGGTGCTGGGCTTAATATTTGTTCTTTGAGCTTATTGAAGGCCTTGGGTTATTCAGAAGAAGTCATTAACACAAGGAAGAAGATAACTATCAAGGCTTATGATGAAGTAGAACGTAGTTCTAAAGGATTGGCTGTTCTTCCTATCTGAATTGGTCCTGTAGAGAAAGATATTTTGTTTCAGATTGTTGATGCCGATCCTTTGGCTTACAATATTTTTTTGGGTAGACCTTGGATACATGAGATGGAAGTAGTCCCATCTACTTATAATCAGTGTGTGAAGTTCCCTTACAATGGAGTAGAAGTTTGCATACCCGGGGATAGCACATTGTCAGTCAACACAATTTCAGCAGGGTCTCACATTCCTTTGAATAAGGAGGCTGACACTTTTGCTACTACATTTGAACAATGCAAAGACAAATTCAAAGCCATGGATCTTGGCATGGGGGATTACAAAATTGATTCATTCACAAAATTTCCAATTTCCCCTAGGTCTTATGGCAAACCTTCTCAAGATATGAAGCCCTCATCTTCAGCCATGACATTGTTCGACAAGTTTGTAGAATCCTCAGTTCTGATTCAAGAGGAAAAAGAAGAGGTTGCCATTAGGGATTGGATTTATCGAGAGGAGAAATACCGACATAATGAGGATTTTGCACCTTATCCTCAAGCTTATGGGAGAGGGTATACATTGGTCAAGAATATGGGTTATCCAGGACATGGTCCCCTTAGTCATCAGTTGGATGCCAAAGCTGAACCTCTTAACCATGCCCTTTTTGGATGAAGGAATAAGTCAACAGTTGGCTTAGGTTTTGCAAATAAGAAACAGAAAAGTGTCCATGTGTTAGCTACGATGGACAGTGACAATGACTTAGACTACACACCCAATCTCTCTAATCAGCAAGACATATCTGATGATTGGGTGCCTTCAACAAATGTCCTTTGGGGAGATTCAAAAGATTTGACAATTGACAGTCCTACTATCCCAGCTGTGACGGATAGTGACTATATGAATGCTAAATTGACAATGGAAAGTGTTTCTATCCTAGCTGTGACGAATAGTAACAATGCTAGTGCTAGAGAAAGGGAAACCTTTCCTAACCTTGAGGCTTCTACATCAGGAGGCCCAAATAATGATTTAGAGATAGACTCACATGAGTTTGAATGGGACTCACTTTCAGATGCAACAGTTGATTTGGACATGGATGTTGTCCATACTTATAGTACTCAACCCGATGTGACTAATGAGCCTAGTGTAGGACTAGAGGATTGGACTCCTCAAATTTCCTTAGTGGTCGATGCTTTGTTTGGTAGGACAAATCCTGATTTAGGTATCTTAGAAGGAACTTGAGGAATCCCAATTGTATGGTCACCAGAGATAACACCTTCCACATACACAATGTTGAACCAGTCATTGACCTACCCCTTGTTCATTTCCACCTAATTGATTGGTCTCAATGTCACCAAGAGCCTCAGCTCTTAAACTTTCAGAATGACTATGAAATTGCCTGTTATCTAAATGCTCTTGAACTCATAGTCTCTTCCACTAGTGAACCAACAACAAGTATGATGGAGCCTGATATTAAGTACCTCAGTCTAAAAATAAAAGAAAAAGAAAAAAAGAAAGATGGTTCTGATGGCAAAAACCACTTTGTGGCGGTGTCAGAACCCAAAATAGTAAAAATAAATGACGTATCTAAGGGTGAAAACCTCTTTGAGGCACCTAAGGATGGGGTACTTAATAACTTGCCCAGTTACTTCCAAGACAGGTCATCAGCTCTCATTGAGCCCACACAACGAGTGAATTTGAATACAGAAGAGGCGCCCCAAATATTGCACCTAACTCAGTCTCTATCAGTTGAAGAAAAAGAGGCATATACAAAGTTTTTGCAAAAGAAGGAAATCAACTTTGCTTGGACATATTCCGATATGCCAGGGCTTGACACTGATGTTATTATGCATCATCTATCTATAGCTCCATGAATAAAACCGATCAAACAAAGGTTGAGGAAAATGCATCCTCATGTAGCTCTTCTTGTTAAAGATGAATTAGAAAAGCTCTTACGCGCAGGATTCATTCGAGCTATTAACTATGCTGAGTGGATCTCCAATATTGTTTCAGTTTCAAAACATGATGGGTCCATTTGTGCTTGCACAGACTTCAGAGACCTCAACAAAGCATGCCCAAAGGGTGACTTTCCACTCCCAAACATAGACATGATAGTGGATATGATGGTGGGTTATGAGATATATTCCTTAATGGATGGGTTTTCCAGATATAACCAGATAAAAATAGTTCTCAAAGATCAAGAGAAAACAACTTTCACATGTGCATGGGGAACCTATTGTTGGAACGTCATGCCATTTGGCCTAAAGAATGCAGGAGCAACATACCAATGAGCTATGACCACAATTTTTCATGATATGATGCATAAGAACATGGAAGATTATGTGGATGATACCTTGGCTAAATCTAGGAAACAAGATACACACCTCGATGATTTGGAAGTGATTCTAGATCGCATGGAATAGTTTCAACTTAGATTGAATCTGAAAAAGTGTGCATTTGGAGTTACCTCAGGTAAACTTCTAGGATTCATAATTTTAGCAAAAGGAATAGAGGTTGATCCTAAAAAGGTCCAAGCTATCTTAGATATGCCACCTCCAAAGAACATAACTCAAATGAGAAGTCTTCAAGGATGACTCCAATCTATACAGAGGTTTATTTCACAACTTTTAGATAAAGCACAACCTTTCAATAAAACATTGCATAAGGGAGTCACATGTGTGTGGAATGAGGATTTCCAAAAGAGCCTTGATCAAATAAAATAGTATTTGGCTAATCCTCCAATTTTGATGCCTCCTATTCCAGGGAAACCATTGATTTTGTACATTTCAGCAACAAAGTCTTCCTTGGGGGCATTGTTGGCTCAATTAGATGACACTGGGAAAGAAAGGGCCATATACTACATCAGTCGTACTCTAGTATCTTATGAGATCAATTATAATAACATTGAGAAGTTTTGTCTTGCAGTAGTGTTTGCTTCCCAAAAGTTGTGACACTATATGCTTGCTCATACTATACATTTGATTGCAAAAATTGATCCTCTTAAGTACTTGCTTAGTAATGCTGCCCTCACGGGTGGACTTGCTAAGTGGATGATGGTTTTATCTGAGTTTGATATAGAGTACATTGAGAGAAAGGCCATAAAAGGGCAAGCTATTGCTGATTAGTTAGATGATTTTCCAGTTAAGGATAGTGTGCCTATTCAGGTAGAGTTCCCAGATGAACACATTCTATACATGACCAATTGCACTTGGAAAATGTTCTTTGATGGTTCCAACATGCAAAATGGATCAGGTACGAGAGTATTGTTTGTTTCTCCTCATGGGTACAATATACCAAAATCCTACAAACTTTTATTCCCATGTACAAACAATATTGCAGAATATGAAGCATTAACCAATGGATTGAAACTAGCTATAGAATGGAACATAACAGAGTTGCATGTCTTTGGGGATTCACAATTAATTATCAACCAAGTCAATGAGGAGTATCAAACCAAAGATGATAAATTGATACCTTACAAAAAGATGGTTGATTAATTGAGATGTTACTTTACCTTTGTGACATTTCAACAGATCCCTAGAGCAGAAAACAAAGCTATAGACGCTATGGCTACATTAGCTTCACTCCTACAGTTGGAACAACATGAATCTAGATTTGAATTCTTGGTGGAAGAGCTACACCACCCCATATTTGACTCATCTGAAAGCAATGTTATTTGTACCCTTGTCACACATGATTCTTCCTGCTATGGTGCTATCTATTCATATCTATGTGATGGCATCATCCATGACACTTTCAACCATTCTGAACACTGAAACCTCATCCGTAACATATCTCGCCACACCCTTATCTCTGGTGATTTATATAGGAGGGGTTTTGATGGGACACTTCTTAGGTGCTTGGAAAAGGAGGAATCTGACCAAGCGTTAGTTGACATTCATGAGGGCATTTGTGGTGGACACTCTAATGGTCTTGCCATGGCCCGAAGGTTGCTTAGGGTGGGGTATTGCTGGCCCACAATGCAAACTGATGCAGTAGCTTTCTCTAAATCTTGTGAGAAATGTCAAAAACATGGAAACCTGATTCACGCTCCAGGGAGGGAGCTGATTCCTTCTATTTCTCATTGGCCATTTCAGTGCTGGGCCTTTGACCTTGTTGGGAAAATTCACCCCAACTCATCAGGTGGACATAAGTTTATCATCACATCTATTGATTATTTCACGAAATTGGTAGAGGCCGTCCCTCTTTCTATTGCCTTAGGCAAAATAGTTTCCCTATGTATTCTAAATCATATTATTTTCTGATTTGGAGTGCCTTCTAAGATTATTACTGATAATGGAGGTCAATTCAAGAACAAGGACCTAAAGTATTTATGCAAGAAGTTTAAAATTAAGCAACATTGGTCCTTCATCTATTTTCCATAGGGAAATAGACATGTAGAAGTCTCTAATAAAACCATCCTTAAAATCCTTCATAGAACAATACACAAGAATGGTAGGGATTGGCACTTACAAATCAATCCGGCACTATGGGCCTATAGAACTAGCATTCGTACACCTACAGGAGCTACTCCTTTTTCTCTTACCTATGGCGCTGAAGCAGTGTTGCCTTTAGAAGTAGAGATACCTTCACTTAGAGTCTCTCTCAAAAGTTTGATTATCGATGAGGATTACCACGCCATGAGGTTACAAGAACTAGAACTTCTAGATGAGAAGCGTAAGACTTCCTTTGATCACATGAGAGTATATCAGAAGCGTATGTCCAAAGCATTCAACAAGAAGGTTCGCCCTAGGGAATTTTAGATAGGTGATCTTGTTTTGAGAGAGAACCCTAAGAATCAACAGAACAGAGAAAAAAAGGGCAAGTTCAAACCTAATTGGCTTGGACCATACATTATTATAGCAACTTTTGGTACAGGTGCATATTTACTGTCCAATGAAGATGGAGAACAGTTCCCTGAGCCCATCAACATTTTGCACCTAAAGAAGTTCTATCCTTGATGCTTGTTTCTGTCTGGGGGCATCATTTGTACATATTTTATGATCCTGAAAAAAATACCAAAAAAAATGATATATGATGTTGAAAAAATCCTAAAAAGCATAAAAAGTCCTGAAAAAAATACAAAAACAATAAAAAAATTTAAAAACTCAAAAAAAAATATAGAAAAAGTGCCTTGGTGAAAACTTGTAAACAGGCGCCTTGGTAGCAAAAATACAAAAAAAAGAAAACAAATCAAAAAATGAAAAAAGATTCCTAGTGGTGAAAACTTGGAAACGGGTGCTACTTGAGGCCTTTGCACTCCTATTTGTTAGCATGCATCCTCAACACTGAACCTTTCTCCATCATGTCTTGACCTTATTTGGCATAGTCTAGAATTGATCTTTATCTTTGTCTAGGGGGGATAACTGTTAGCATAGGTCCTTTAGGTGCGTTTGTCTCTTGGGGCATTTCACAACAGGTGTTTTTCAACACCACCCCAGACAATGTTTTTAAACACTACCCTTGCGTCGAGTGTTTCTCAAAAATTATCAGATGTCTTATCCAATAGTCTAAGTATGATGTGATATTTCTCATTGATAGATGTGATAACCAAAGTTTGACTCTATGACCAACACACACGCACTTAGACAATCAACTCGTTTGATATATGTTGACTTTATTTTTCTTTGTGTGCTATTTATGAGGATTTCTTTGATGAGTGGTCTCTCCCTGAGAAGTTTTCGATGATGCATAGCTAGAAGATTGAGGGTATGAGAACATGTTTTATTTCTTTATCTGCTTATGGGTATATTTTGTTGATCCTAACTGTCATGAGCATTTATGCTGATCTTACTTGACACTATGGATTGACAAGGTATTATTCTTGACTATTTTGCGAGTGCATGCTTCTAGTTATCCTAATTTTCATGTGTCTTGGTACAAGCATAATCTCGCCATATCAAACTTATTAAATCTCACTACATTAGTCATCTTGACCTCCATGTCTTTGATGCCTAGGTGGGATTTCCACATTTCTATATGATAAAGATCATATTCATATCCACATAGTTATGCTAGTGTGCATTGTATGATCTTACGATGCTACCAATAAGGCTTGATGATGATAATTAGATGTCTATAGGCATTGTGACCTTGCAAGTCAACCACTTTCATAGTAGCTTGCATTCTTAGGTTCATCATAGTTTAATTTTTGCATCTTGCTGTTAGGAATAAGGTGTCTCAACCTTGGATAATTCCTATTCTTATTATTTGTTTTGTAAATGTATTTTTTTGCAAATAATGTAATTAAGTATGAGTGTACATGTCTAGTTGGCATGTTGATGTGTCACTCCACTTGATGTGTCAGCATCTTGTGTGTAAGGAGATCATGACTGAAACGGTCATGATGGATTCCTATGACATGTAAGAACTATTTAAGAAATGTGCTATTCCAGGTGTAAGAGCATCTTATGACTTGGGCCTATTTGGGTGCCCAAGAAGAAGTGGTTGGTGTGTGTAAGAGAATATGCCAAAAATAGGTTGGTATGATAGATTCTCTTACACTTCTCTTGTGACCGTTATTTTTGGTGGATTCTATGACAAGCTGTCATAGTCTATTCTAGGGATGGATGCCTATTCTTGGGATTGCATGTAACAAATGTGTACATGTGGCTTTGTGCATGGGTCTTGGTGGTTGTGCCTATTTTTAGGTCCAGAGGAGTCTATATATATGATGCTGCTCCTATGGGAGAGATATAACAAAATTTAAGTCTTGTTGGCTTTGTCTTTCATTTCCTGAAAGAACTTGCATTGGACGTGTATTGTAATCTTTGTGTTGAAGATAATACATTGTGCAGGTTTTGGAGTGCTGGGGTTTTTTACCGAAAGGTTTTCCCTAGGGTATATCATTGTGTCATTCTCTATTTTTCTATATGCATTGTATGTGGTTGCAATATCTTTGTTAAAGTAGTTAAGGAATCTAAAATTGTAAGGATTTATAAGAATTTGCACAATACTCTCCTATAGAGATTAGTGTAGGAAGCTGTTTCCGCACCTGAGTTTCCTTACAAGTGGTATCAGAGCTTGATCAACTTTTGATCCTAGGTTTTGGGTAGGGTTTTTTGAGCTAATCTCAAGTTTGAGTGGGAGTTTTGTACAGAGCATTCTGAATCTTATTTGCAGATTGAGATGACAAGTTCATCATATGGAAGAATGGAGGTGGAGAAATTTAATGGCACTAATTTCGAGTTGTGGAAACTCAAGATGGAAGACATGTTGGAAGATTGTGACCTATGGGAAGTGACTTAAAATGCTACAAGACCAACAACTATAGCTCAAGTAGATTGGGATATCAAAGACCGTAAAGCTAAGGGTCTCATAAGACTCTGTTTAACTGATGCAGTCCTTCTGAATGTTCTAGATGAGAAAACCGCAAATAGTTTGTGGGAAAGACTTGCGGCCGTGTATCAGGCCAAATATCTGGTGAACAAGTTGTTCCTGAGGAAGAATTTGTTCTCTCTGTGAATGGAGAAAGGTGGATCCTTAACGGATCATTTAAATGCATTTAATCTACTGGCTGCATAATTGACATCAGCTGGTGTCAAGTTAGAGGAGGAGGATCGTTGCTACACACTTTTGTGTTCTTTACCGGATTCATGGGACCATCTTGTGATGGCTCTCAGAAGCACTTTAGTCACCTTCAAAATGGATGATGTGGTGTCTTCACTGCTATCAGAGGAGATGCAGAGAAAGGCTTCAATTTCGGAAAAAGAAGCCCTTGCTGTTCGTGGGAGATCCACTGAAAGAGGGAAGAAAAATGACAATAAGTCTGACAATAAGGGTAGATCCAAATCCGGTGGGAAGTCAAAGACTTCCAATAAGTCCAAGGCAAAATGTTGGAACTGTGATAAATCTGAGCACTTCCATAAAGACTGCAAAGAGCTGAAGAAGAAGAAGAATGGTTCAGATTCAGCTTCAGAAAGATCTCAAGAAGATGGCGATGCATTCATCACAGCTTTGGCAGCCCATGCATCTGATGATGTGTGGTTGGTTGACTTGGGTGCATCTTTTCACATGACCTCTCATCGAAATTGGTTCTCAAAATATGAAGAGTTCGATGGTGGAAAGGTGTACTTGGGTGATGATTCTCACCTAAAGATAGTTGGATGCGGAAGGGTCACTATCAAATTTCCTGATGGACGAGTAAAGGGAATCAACGGAGTTATGAACATTCTGGGTTTGGCACGAAACCTATTATCTGTAAGTATGCTGAATGATGTAGGTGTGCAAGTTGTTTTTTTGAAAGAAGGATGCAAGATGATAAGAGGATCGATAGTGCTTGCAAGGGGTACTAGGAGAGGTACTTTATTTCTGCTAGATGCATGTATTCCTCTACGTAATAGTTCTTCATCCTCACCATCTGAACAAGCAGTGAAGAAGTCTGTGGCTTTTGGTTCTGATGGTAGTGCAAACACTTTGGAAGGTAAGCTTCCTGCAGAAAAGACAATGTTGTGGCATATGAGATTTGGCCACATTGGTGAAAAGGGTCTCAGAACCCTGAAAAATAAAAATCTCATTGAGGGGTTAAATGATTGCAATCTCGGTGCAACTTCTACGAACACTGTGTCTATGGTAAACAAAATCATGTTCAGTTTTACTCTAGTTCTCACAAATCTTCTGATGTTTTGGATCTTATTCATTCTGATGTATTTGGTCCTGTAAAAGTTCCTTCAATCTCCAAGTCTGTATTTTTTGTATCTTTCATAGATGATTATAGTAGAAGGACGTGGATTTATTTCCTTAAAAGTAAGACACAAGTCTTTAGTCGGTTCAAGGAATTTAAAGCTCTTGTAGAGAATCAGACTAGTAAGAAGATTAAGTGTGTGAGAACTGACAATGGTGGTGAGTTTTGCGCAGCAGAGTTTGAACAGTTCTGTAAAGAACAAGGTATCAAGAGGCATAAGACAACTCCTTATACCCCACAGCAAAATGGAGTTGTAGAGAGAATGAATAGGACACTGATGGAGAAGGCTAGGAGTATGCTTAGTGGAGCTGGTTTAGAACAAAGGTTTTGGGCTGAAGCTGTGGCCACTGCTTGCTATCTGGTTAACAGATCTCCTACATCAGCCCTTGTTGATGAAAAAGAAAAGGAAAAAGATGTTGTTCAGTTGCCTCCTACCCCTAAGAAGATTGAACAGAGAGACCATGTTGGGCCTAATTATGAGGAGAGCTCTAGCAGCTCTGATGGTTCAGAAGAAGAGGAAGAACAACCTCAATCGCAGCCCTTGAGGAGATCCACGAGAGAAAGAAAGCAACTAGAAAGATCTGTGAAAGAGGCTTTGGGCATGGAAGATGCAGGTTCCTGGATTGAGGCTATGGATGATGAGATGGTTTCATTGGAGAAAAAATAAAACTTGGGACCTTGTACCTTTGCCTAAAGGGAGAAAATCTATTGGCTGTAAATGGGTGTTCAAGAAGAAATTTTGTGCAGATGACAGTGTTGAAAGGTATAAAGCTAGATTGGTTGCAAAGGGGTATTCACAAGTAGAGGGAATAGATTATGTTGAAATATTCTCTCCTATTGCAAAGTTGACATCCATTAGATTTCTGTTATCTCTTGCTGCATCATATGATTTAGAGATAGAACAGATGGATGTGAAGACAACTTTCCTTCATGGTGATTTGGAGGAAGAGATTTATATGTCACAGCCTGAGCACTACATTGTTAAAGGTAAAGAATCCTTAGTTTGCTGATTAAAGAAATCTCTATATGGTTTGAAGCAATCTCCTAGGATGTGGTACCTTAAGTTTGATGCCTTTGTGTTGTCAATTGGATTTGTAAGATCAAAATCAGATCATTGTGTTTATTTCAGAGTTGAAAATGATCACCTTCTTATTGTTGCATTATATGTTGATGATATGTTGTTGTTTGGGAAGGGTAAGGGTATGATTTCTAATTTTAAATCTCAGTTGTTAGCATAGTTTGAGATGAAAGATCTTGGGGCAGCTAGGTACATCTTGGGTATGGAAATCAGTAGAGACAGGTCTAACAGAAAACTTTGGTTGAGTCAGAGTAAGTATGTGAAGTCTGTGTTGGACAGGTTCAACATGGCAGATTGTAGACCACTATGTGTTCCTATTTCTATGGGAACAAAGTTATCTGTAGATGATTGTCCAAAATCTCCTAGTGAGGTGGAGGACATGAGTAGAGTACCTTATGCTAGTGTAGTTGGCAGTCTTATGTACACTATGGTCTATACTAGACCAGATTTTGCCCAAGTAGTGGGAATCCTGAGTCGGTTTATGGCTAATCCTCGACGGGTACATTGGGATGCAGTTAAGCGAGTATTTAGATATTTGAGGGGTACATCAGATTACTCCATATGTTATCATGGTAACTCTTCTGGATCTCCACATTCAGTTTGTATTCATGGGTTTGTAGATTCAGATTGGGCAGGTGATATTGACAGCAGGAGATCCCCAAGTGCTTATGTTTTCACTATTTTTGGTGGTGCCATCAGTTGGATGAGTAAGCAACAACCTGTGGTTGCTTTGTCCACTACAGAAGCTGAGTACATGGCTGCTACTCATGCTTGTAAAGAAGCCATTTGGCTTAGAAGATTATGGTCTGATGTTGGTTTTGATGCAGAACATATTACTATTTGGTGTGACAGTCGGAGCGCTATTTGCCTTGCAAAGAATCCAACTTTCCATGCCAAAACAAAGCACATTGATGTGCAGTTTCACTTTGTGAGAGATATGGTGGAAGATGGAAAGGTAAATTTGGAGAAGGTAGATACTGTGAAGAATGTTGCAGATGCATTAACGAAACTAGTGGGCATTGAAAAGTTCAGATGGTGTTCAGAGTCTATGGGCCTTTTGGCCTATAGCGGTTAAAGTTCCTGTTATGTTCCCGTTGCTCTTACAAGGTGTTCGACAAGTGGGAGAATGTTAGGAATAAGGTTTTTAAACCTTGGATAATTCCTCTTCTTATTATTTGTTTTGTAAATGTATTTTTTTGCAAATAATGTAATTAAGTGTGAGTGTACATGTCTAGTTGGCATGTTGATGTGTCACTCCACTTGATGTGTCAGCATCTTGTGCGTAAAGAGATCATGTCTAAAATGGTCATGACGGATTCCTATGACACGTAAGAACTATTTAAGGAATGTGCTATGATAGGTGTAAGAGCATCTTATGACTTGGGCCTATTTGGGCACCCAAGAAGAAGTGGTTGGTGTGTGTAAGAGAATATGCCAAAAATAGGTTGGTATGATAGATTCTCTTACACTTCTCTTGTGACCGTTATTTTTGGTGGATTCTATGACAAGCTGTCATAGTCTATTCTAGGGATGGATGCCTATTCTTGGGATTGCATGTAACAACTATGTACATGTGGCTTTGTGCATGGGTCTTGGTGGTTGTGCCTATTTTTGGGTCTAGAGGAGTCTATATATATGATGCTATTCCTATGGGAGAGATATAACAAAATTTAAGTCTTGTTGGCTTTGTCTCTCATTTCCTGAAAGAACTTGCATTGCAAGTGTATTGTAATCTTTGTGTTGAAGATAATACATTGTGCAGGTTTTGGAGTGCTGGGGTTTTTTACCGAAAGGTTTTCCCTAGGGTATATCATTGTGTCATTCTCTATTTTTCTGTATGCATTGTATGTGGTTGCAATATCTTTGTTAAAGTAGTTAACGAATCTGAAATTGTAAGGATTTATAAGAATTTGCACAATACTCTCCTATAGAGATTAGCGTAGGAAGCTGTTTCCGCACCTGAGTTTCCTTACACTTGCATATGGAGAGAGCTCTCCTTTTTATCATCTACGTACTAGTTGGTGAAATGTGCTCATTTTCTGATTCTTCTTGATCATATCTTTCATTTTTGGTCTTTCATATCACATCATTTTCTATCCATTTTCAGACTCGAAATCAAAATTCGAGTCGCATTTCCAAGTTTTCTCATTCTTCTACGCAGTTGATTGACCTTTTGAGGCATAATTCTTTGATCTTTGATGGAGTTTCTTCCTTTCCATTTCTTCCCAACTTCTAGTCTTTCATTCAACCCTTTCGCTTCCTCTCTTTGAGGTTTGACTTAATCTTTATCCTATATCTTTTTCAGTCAAACCTTGTCAACTTGGGGCATATCGTCGTTGTTTGATGGTTATCCTATCATGCTCCATCCTTCGATTATGATTTATTGTGACTTGATTAGGTTTATCAATTTGTTGTTCTCCTCTATCTGATTTCAATTTCAATTATGAGAGGGCAGTACCTATTAGGTTTAATCTTTGATTCAGCTTTATCATTTAGCTCAGCTTGAGATTCTTATTTTTAGACTTGATTATCACCTAGCAGCGACAGTTGTGATTTTTTCTTTCAATTTTTATCTCCTATTTTTCAGACTTGATTATTGCCTAGCAGCGACGATGATAGTTTTGTCTAAGGCTTGATTTGCACCTAGCAACGACGGTGTTGGTCTTGTCTTTCAGCTTATGCTTATGCTTGTCTGGATGTGATCCCGAATCGACCTCACATCTAAGTTGTTTTGTGATCGCAAATTGATCTCACATTAGTCAAAGAGGGGCAATTGTATGCACCCTAAAATGGTCACCTAGACTTTGGGCCCGCATTTAGCAATTTATCAAATCCTTGAATCAATATTTTCAAAAATCAACATTTTTCAATTATATCAATTTCCTTGATCAAATCATAATCAATTCAATTTTTCCCAAGGTTTGAGCCTTATTTAATTTAAAAGAGAAAAAAATAAAAATCTTATTTAATTAAGAGAACATGCTCCCTTTTAATTAATTAAAAATATCTTTTAATTAAATAATAAAATCACTTTATCCTAAACCTTTATTTAATTAAAAGGAATTTCCTCCCCTTTTATTTAAATAAAAAATCTCCACTTTTCTTCTTATCCTATGTTGAACAAATAAAGCATTATTCTTATTTTATAAAAAGAGAAAAAGTACTTTTTGTCTCATATGGACACTAAAGTCAACTCCTATTTTCCTATTTGAGGATATTTGTGCACAAGGATCAAGCTTCTATTTTTCTCCACCGTTGATTAAGTCTTTTTCCTCTTAATATCAATGGTCCATTTTCATCTCCTTTATTATAAAAGGAGAGCTCTCTTCCTCATTTGCATCTTAGGTTTTCATGCTAATATTATGCTGCAGGTTTTCTAGGTCATTTGGAGCTCTCTTTGAAGACACTCTTGCAATCCAAGCTTTGAAGACTTTGTTGCATCTCATTTCATATTTGCTTTGATAGTTGCAAGATAATGGCATTCTTAGTGTAGATTTTCTTTTATACAATAGATTAATCTCACATAGTCTAAATAGGAGGGATTGGTCACATTTGTTCTTTCCTTTCATAGATTAGTTGCATTGTACTTTCATTTCCATAGACTAGATTGCATTCTCATTCTTAGCTTACTTGCATTGCATTGCATACATTTAGATTTCGTTCGAGATATTGGCATTGTTGCCCTTGTCTTTGATTTGGAATCTCTCATTGTGTGGTTGACTAGCAAGGTCATGAGCTCATAGCTCTAGCTAAGAGCAATTTTACAAATCTTGCAACTCCATGCATAGAGAGCTATGGATCAATTTGTGAGGGCTCATTCTTGATTTTCCTTGAATGCAATGATTCATAGAAGTGTGACAATATTTTTGCACACAATATAGACCACCGTTGTATAGCCATTCATCAACAGAAGCTGCTTCCCAGATGGGATAGAAATGCAGACCGATGGTTGCAGAGGTAGGAATAATAGCACCGAAAATAATATTGTTTCCATAAAGAAGAGAATCGGAAACAAGTTCATGAATACCATCAATATGTACTGGAGGAGCTGCAATGAAAGTGATTATGAATACAGAGGTTGCAG
Organism: Chamaecyparis obtusa; assembly: GCA_027943335.1. NCBI lineage: Eukaryota > Viridiplantae > Streptophyta > Pinopsida > Cupressales > Cupressaceae > Chamaecyparis > Chamaecyparis obtusa. The sequence continues at coordinate 127,453 of BSBK01003820.1, read as the reverse complement.
TCAATAGGGTACAAAATCTACCAATTTAACAGCTTCAAAGGTAGTTAGCTTTGCAATCAACATCTCTCTGCTAAAGTTCAGAGTTAGATGTATAGTCTCTTGAATAGAAATAGCCTTAAACTTGTAAGCATATGTCAATGATCTAAGGATCTTTGCAACAACTTCTTCTTCATCATAAGTGCCTCCACAATTTTTGATTCCAACTACAACTTACGTAACCCTTTGAACATAAGCCCTAATGCTTTCATCCTCATTCATTTTTAGCTTCTCCATCTTTGTTTTCTAGTTCTGTAACTTCACTTTCTTGGTATACTTGTCTCCTTCATATAGTGCTTCTAATCTTTCCCAAATATGGTATGTCGAATCCAAGTCTTTAACTTTAGTAAATTCTCCTTTAGAGAGTGCACAGATCAATGCTTCCATTGCAATTGTGTTAAGTGAAAATATTTTCTTCTCATCTTCAGTAGATGATGGTAAGTCATTCTCAGACTTTATAGCTACCTTATTCTTTGTGATCAACCAGTAGTCAATGCCTAAAAAGAAAAAATGAGTTCACATCTTGTTCTACCAACTGTCAAGTTTCTCAGGATCAAATTTCAGACTATCCTTCCTGTAGAACGCCATCTCCACGATCACCTCAAGCTGTTAAGATTTCTCTCTAAGGACCAGTAGCTTTGATACCAATTGTTAGGAATAATAGTCCATAGTACAACCAAGAGGGTGGGGGGTGAATCAGTTGTATTAAAGATTATTAAACTTTAAACTTTGAATAGCAGCAATATAAGATCCAATGAATACAATGAATTCCAACATAACAACACAATATTTTGGTCTCGGGGAAACCCTGTAAAATGTAAAACGCCCGGTGGGAATTAGCACCCACAAATGATGTACTGAGAGTATAGTATCCTTGTTAGAAGATTTAGCCCTGTTAGGATCTTATTGAAACATTATAGTACACAGTCCTTGTTAGAGGACAATCCCTGTTAGGAGTCAAGAAAGAAGGGTGGGCTCACTGCCCAAAGAAGGTTAAATCCACCTTCAAAAATCACTATTCGCAACAAGTGTATATGAAGACATACACAATATTTTGAATTGTCTAACAACGACTATCTTTGCTTGATCAGTTCCAATGAAGATCACCGTCCAAGAACCAGTCCTCACCAAAACATCTATAACTCATTCAATGTGAAACTTTACATGATGTGATCTTGGATATAAGATCACAACATCTTCCTATTCTTTCATCTATCTTCGAATGTTCTGAAACATCTGTACAATGTCCGTACACTCTGATACTCATCATGTACTCTTCATAGAAACATATATTGACATCAGTGACAAACCACAAATGAAAACAGTATGAATACCCATTTAGTAACGTGGTGATTAAATATATTAAATGTATCAATCACCACCCCAAGCATTAGCAATATCCAACAACCCTTTGATGTGCCAAAATAGACACCAACACGTGTACTCCCTTTTACAACCCATTAATGTGTTCAACACATTTTTACATTAAATAAGAAGTTTGTTAACTAATTGATAAAGGATTTTCATCTAACTTCACATGAAAATATGATTAACTAACTTATTTGTGTTTCTTTAACACATAAGGAAAACCATTAAGAAAATAATGTAACATATTATTTTCACATAAAAAGAAACTAAAAATTCTTCCTTCTGAATTGAAATGCAAATATACAAATAAAATCGGAATAATTACCTAACTAGAAACCATAAAACTTGGTATCTTGATGGTTGAATCTTTGTTGTACGTTTAGCTTTAGACCTCCATAGGGAGAGAGAGAGAGTATCATGAGGGATTTTTTCCATGCAATCGTTAATCTTACAATCTCAACCTAATGGTCACCTGCACAACTTCCACCCAAAAGTGGTCTTACCCTTCCCAAAGACATGTGAACATAGACTTCAATTTTCTTTTTCCATTTAAGACTTGATGTAGAACCCACAACTGCCTTATCCATCCAAACTATAGGCATATTATCCTATCATGGTGACCTTCCTAGCTAGACATTGTCCTACTGGGTCTGGTGACTGTAGGTTACTACCTATAACATAATACCAGCTTGCCCAAGGTTTTATGAGTGTAAGCACTATACTTTGTGCTATCATTATCAACACCAATCTTGTATGAGTCCTTTGACCCTTTTCATTAGATCTCTATGCCCTTAAGAATTTGTAGTCCTAATGACAATTACATTTCTTAATTGAACAAGGCTTAGAGAACATATTTCTATTACTCTAAATTGTTCAAACTTACCCTACACTCTACTCAAGCTTAAGGTTTAGCTTAGGTAGCATTCTAAGTCTTGATGGAGAACTAAATTTCCTTTGATATCTTTTATCATATTAGACAATAAGACTGTACTCCCCATCTTAGGTAATCATTTCTTCTTAACACATTCAAATTCTCAAAGGTTGCATATATTACAGGGTTTGGCATCTAGCTTCTTGATCAATCAAGTTCTTTAATTAAATAGAGTTATTTCTTCTTAAGGATTCAATTTTGTTCAAGATGTAGATTTAATGGTTATGAGATCATGCTGTTCTTTCATATATAAATTCTGATTAGACTCACGAGGATCCTTCCTCTCACTAAGGTTGTGTTCTTGTTATAATTTAGAAAATAATTTGTTTCACTGATTGATATTCCCTTTGATTATGATAAAATTAGAATCTCATCCAAACATTAGCATACCCCTATCATGCAATATTCATTGGTCTTGAAGACTGAAAGCTTTTTAGTGCATCAATATGATGACTGTAAAAGATTACCGTCATATTTCGATATTATTAAAGTATAATGAGAATGACTCAATTATTTAGGTGTACGTCAAATAAGTCTAATATTACAAATAGTATTGAGATATTTATTATTCCGTAACTAATTCTTTTATCTTGAAGACAATATCATTCTTAGGGCCCATTTGTTTGCTAGAATTAGACTAGAATTGGGATTGTCAAATCTTATAATTGATATTTTTGATGTTTGTGTTCAAAATATGAACCTGGAATGGGGATTTTTTAATTCCCATTTACTCCCAAAACCAACATTTGAATCTTTGATCTAAATAGGTGGAATTTGAAAATCAATTCCAACTCCACTTAAATCAGAATTGGGGGTAAAGAAAAATTTATAAAATTTTGAAATCCATATGCAAACAACATTTTCCATTTTCTCATTATGAATCCCAGGTGAACCAAATGGTTCTAGCCATATTCCAAAAACCATTTTCCAGATTTAAAGCTTCCATAATTGTCAAATATTAGAATTTGACAATTCCAGCATTATTTAATTCTAGCAACCAAACAAACCCTTAATGCATAGCAACTATTGTTTGGCCACCAAATCCTAATGAAGGTATACAAATATTTAACATATACTCCAATCTAAATGTGCATGAATTTAGATTATTTATTGTAGATAGGGCTATTCTAACATTATAATTTGTCCTTCAAAACCATAGTGTATATTCCTGATACAAGAACTTCATGTGATAACATAGTGAACCAAGTGAAAATGTAACATGATCAAACCAATGATAGAGAGGATAAATTAATGCACTAAAAATAGGTTCATAGAAATAAATGATAATGATTCATCATATGCAAAGATTATATAGTCATCCCAATGATCGAATGATAAAATGAAACATTGAGAAAATGTTCCTTCAATGAACACGATATTGATAATTTTATCGACTAAAGCAATGATAACATATTCCTAAAAAGATGAACTTGCTTGATGAAAAATAAGATCTCTAGTTGAACAAAATTTTTTTCGTGGCTTGGAAATAATGAAGAGTTCCCCAATTTAAGTAGAGTTACCAATGACTTGATATTGTATCCTCAATTAACTCTGAAAAAGTTTTCTTAGTGACACCACATATCAATTCCAAATGATGAACTTTCGATCAAAGAAAAAACTCACTATTTTCCCTTCGTGATGCAAGAAGAAATGATCCTAATGAAGATATAATACTATCCTAAGGGAGTGTCTATAAAATAGAATGATGAATGATAGCTTTAGAATGTTTTCAAGATCATCAATGGTGCTCCCTCCCAAAAAGGCGATTCCTAGTTCCTTAGCATGATAATATCGTTTAGCTCCCAAAGGAATGTGGATTTTGCAGTATCAACAATCATTCCTCCAAGATTGGTATCTCCATCTTCTCTTTTTGTGTTGGTACAAGAAAGAGTCCCCACTCCTCCATGCTACTTGTTTCCTTCCCCTTTTCAATAATTACTTTCAAATCCTGAGCCACCCCTTGGAGGTGACAACTCTTCTCCCTGATAAAAACCCCCTATCCTCTATTAATTTATAATGTTATAATTCTTTAATTCTAAAAGCTTAGGCAACTAGAAAGATTGAGGAATGCGTTGATATGATAGAGGAAAGAGTTCCATTTTTGGTTATTCTTATTATAATTTGATGTGTACAAACTTATATTATTTAAATATAATATATTTATATTTATATATACATATGTATGTTATATAAAAGATGATAAGATTATATGGTTAATTGAGAGATAAGGTGCTCAAGCTTAAGTTCAATGACTCATGTTTGTGGGTAGAACATTTCGGTCTATAGCTGGATAATATAAACTTAAAATTAAAAATCATGTTTTCTTAATTGTTTAGAAGATATGAATATATTAGACAATTAAGAGCGGGGGTGAATCAGTTAATTCCAGTTATCCTATAGTCCCAAAACTCCCAGATGTAGATATTCAATCTTTTCATACAAAATTATCAACTCAATAAGCTATCAACAATATCCTTTTCTTCATCTACCGATTGACAACAAATTTAATACTATATTTATTGATCTGACTAGATATGCAATGTGTAAAGTAAAATAACAATTCAATCACATCAAATAGACATAACACATAAATTTTTAACGTGGAAACCCTATTAAGGGAAAAACCACCTGGGACTGGTAACCCAAAATAATTCACTGTTCTGAAGTGAGCTCGGTTAGGAGCCAACCTTGTCAAAGGTTACAAAAAATATTGTAATGTGTAACCTGGTTAGATGATTTATCACTAACAGTTCTCCCTTGACCATCATTCACTATGGGGTCAACAAAAAAATAATCAACATTCATTGAATGTCATATTGAAATACAAAAAAGACTGTTAAGTCCACTCAGTTAAGAGATTTTGCTGTAACGATGGTTAAAATGATACAGTAATGATTTGATTCAAATACAACTTTGATTTGCAAATTTTTAGATCTATGCTAAGCTCAAAATACCTCCTCTGATCAATAATCAATTCAATCCTTCATATCCTCCAACTTATTCCACTTGGTGAATAATTCTCTAACACTCAGTAATGTCTGCAGTTTAGCTCAGTTTTGTCTATAACCAGTTTGATCAGAAGTGCATGAAAATAGTCCTTTCACGTGATTTCTTCTATAGTAGCAAATAATCCTAGACTCAATAATGAATCTCATGTCTCTTTCAATAGACGTCATAAACCATTTTCTTCTCATCTATTAGATTTTGCCTCTTAATCTCCATCATTCATTTTTCCGCTTCAAGCTTCCTCGACAATTGTGTCAATAACACGTTTCATTCTTCTTCATCTGATTAATCTTGAATTTTGTCAGCCGTTAGACCCTCATAAATTTTTTTATCTTCTACCTTAGAATCATAAGCAATTGTCCAACTCATCAATTCAGTTGGCTATTATAAACTTTATTTGTTTCTTTCACTTGGTCAATACCAAAATGTGTCGGTTAATACTTGCTTTGTTAATACTATACTCGGTATACACTACACTAGCTCGGTGTATATAGAAATCTTCAATTACTGATCACATAAACTTGTTTAGTTTTGATCTTTAATACATAACAAAATCATGTAATACAATCAAGTCAACAACATGATGACATAGACTCATCAATAAGTTACTCAATGTATACCATAGCCATATCTTTCATATCCATCTCATCTTCATGTAGATATTTTATTCCTTTACCATATTCTTCTTCAGATATTTGTAACCATCATGATAAGTATATTTAAAACTAGTTGACATCAATGACAATACATTGACTGATTTAATTGCCTTACATATCATTTTAGTGCCTTGATGACCTTCAATCATTGTCTCTTACTTGTCCATTCATTCCATCAAGATATTCAATCGGTTGTAGGTTATCAGAATATTATGCATATTTATACATATATGAAGAGATCATCGAGTGACAGTTCCTTTAAATTGATAAGGAGGATCCAATGCATTTAAATTAATTACAAGGCCAAAATTCTTTAACTTCAGAAGAGAAAAGGAAACCATCTAGACATATCTAAGGAAACACTCTTTGCAGACTTGATGACCAATTAAATAGTTATGTTTCTTACTCCTATGACCTGACTGTGTATCCACATCACCTCACTCTGATAATACTCTTCTTCCCCCACTCGCGGGATGGATCTTTTACTGCATCCGCTAACAAGGAAGGATTGGTTACCCTCATCATTGAGAAAATTATAACAATATATCATTTATATAATTATAGTTTACGTTGATAATCCATGATGAAATCCAATATAATGGTTTCCGAATATGTTACATACATAAATTAAAATCACAAGATCATAATTCATTAACTCATTAAAGGAAAACCAATTATCTATCTAACATCACATTTCATATGAAATGGTTATTACAGTTATTTTAAAAGGTTCACAAGGAAATGATTTAACACCTTGTAACCGCTATCAGACCAAAGAATAGGTTGGAGATAAGAGTTTTGGACTAATAAACAACAATAATCTCTACATTTTTTATTCATGGAAAACAAAAAAAATTCAGAAAGCCAAAAGGCCAAAAATTCCAAGATTCCCTCTGTTATGAATATCCCTATTTTTTGTGATTTTTTCAATTTTTTTTTTTTGTTACTCCCCCATTTGACATGAATGAGGATGAGTAATGCCTCAAAATCTATATAAAAAGTGAAAATTTCAAAATTCAAAAAATTCACGATGCACCTGATGCGCCATCGAAGAATGACTTTTTAAGTTTGTGAAGTTTGGCAACCCACTTACCCTTGTTATTGTTCCACTGCTGAATTGCATTGGTCATGAGATGTACATGAACATGAATAGATGCAAGTCAAGCTTCTCCATCTTCAATGGATCCCAGATCAGATAGGGTAACCTATTGTGCCTTCAAGATAACATGATTCATCAGTGTGATTTTATTTGCACATATTTTACGAAGATTTCTTAAGGGAATAATGATATTTTATCTTTTCTCTTGCAATTCAAAGTACTTTTTTTGTAATTACAAAATTAAGGATCTCCTAGAACTAGTCAAATATTTATAAATCTTGAAGGTGTGATGTTCCTGTTGGATGGTTAACTGAATAGACTCAATCTATTTTCTAATCTTAGTTATGGAATTCATCCACTTAAACTTATACACATACAAATATTTGCCTTCCTCAAGAAGATCTTATTATTTATCGATAAGCTGATGAAGCTTAGAAAAGGTGTTTACACATTTAGCTTTTAATTCTTGCAAAATATTATCCTTTACAACTTCCTTTTTTTGATAAATCTCTTCATCCATAGATGTAGATAATCCTAAACACTACATTGATAAGTGTTCTGCACTTCTCTTTATTGCTACCAAACCGATCTATGTTATGTTCTAGCACAATACTTTGGAAAGAAATAATAGTCTCTTCAATTAGGTTATCTTTTTCTTCCAATTCCTTAAACATATCACTTTTGGTCAAAGCCTGAATGGATTCACCGATCTGAAATTTTAGGAAAGGATTGATCTTCTCAAAATCAAGAATAAATTTGGATAAGGTGATATGTTGGAACATGAGTGATGAAGCGAGTGAGTTCATCAAAGTGTTATTGGTACCTTTATTGATGTAGATACCAAGAATATCTTATCTTTTCTCAATTCTCAGTGCTACCAGTTCTTTTCCCTTTCCTTTCTCCTTGTTATGTAATTTTTTACCGATATCAACTTCTTCTACAACTATTTCTTCTTCTTTTCCAGTTTCCTTCTTCTCCTTTTTCCACTTTTGATGCAGGAGCATCTCAAGTTCAGAGAAATCATGCATCAACCAAAAATATTTTTGTTCAATATTGTTCCTATTTCTTAGTGTTAGAGATCAAGTGGGAAATTCATCATATGTTTGATTTAGCTTATGCAATGTCCAGATTGTATCCAAGACCTATCTTGGACCATGTTCCTAGGTTCGTAGCTCATTTGGTTCATTATTGCTCGGGTTATGATATGTTCTCTCTCGAGTGGTGTGTTCTGCCAGTTTGCAACCTATTGGTGAGTTTTTATCTTGTGATGAAAATCTATGGCTTGCAAAGCATAATGGTACATACATATTTGTTCTTGGATCATGTTTAGACCTAAATATTGATTCGTTGGGTCGTGCACGGTTTATGGATCAATTCCCTTATGATTTAAGACCTGTCCTATTTGCTTTAACATGTTTCCCTATGCATGGGGAATGTAATTTTTTCTTAGGATGACTTGTGTGTTCTGATGCCTATTTAAGTAATGTAATACTTCTCTAGAAAGGGGGCTCTCAATAAGGAATCAATGCTAATATATAGAATTGGTTTTAAGGTCTCTAACCAAAGATTGTCATCAAGCAAGCCGATTGTAGCCTGACATGTATGAAGGCATATATATTTCCAATTTAATGTAACTGATTTCCAGTCAATAAATACAGATCTTGCTTGGTCTCTCCATACTCTCTTGTGTTATTTTACTATGTTTACTCTTGCTTACCAATTGGACTAATCTCTTTGAGGTTCCTCCATCGGTGACTACGCCAACTTTCTCTTCTTCCATTTTAGTTCTCTCTTCTTCTCTTTCTTATTCTTTCTTAGTTATCCCTTCTTATTTTTATTGTACTTATTCTTCTTCAATAGATGGTCCTACCAGAATAAATATTTTGTCCAGTGCATGCGTGTTCTATTTATGGAGGTTCTAGATCCAGAGTGTAGACATTTCCATTATTGTATTCTGGAACAAGATTTATAACATTTTTAGTATCCAAACCTTTATGAGAACATATGAGAGCAACATTCCAAGTTATCTTTCCATGCTTGTAACCTCACTAATGATATCTACTTTCATTTGTTCTGCAACATCTTTATTCTCCATAAGAATACGTTCTCTTTTCTTTGTTCTTTCTACCTCTGATTTATCAATTGCCACAAAAATATCTAAATATTCCCTTCTTACGAGTTTGGAAACAACAATCATTTCATTAAAAATATCCTTGTCTATTTTCTTAGCCTCTACTTAAATCCTATTTAATCCTAGCCAAAGACTATATGGAATTTCCATTTTAAAATTTTCTAAGTTTCCATCTAGTATAGCATAGTACTGAACACAAGCTTATGTGATGTTTTGTTTTCCGTAAGTAGTGGTGTAATTATACAAATTATTGACCTCTTCAATGTTACCATATGAAAGCATTTCAAAAAAAGTATATACATCAGGAGGGTCACAAGTTACCTTCTTAGACTTCGTCTCTCGGACCTTAATTTGAAATCTGTCTTGGTCTAATTTTCCTTTTGATTCCATGAGAACAAAATTAGCCTTGGTGGCTTTAGGTTATTTTTCCTTCTTGGATGGAGTGAGTGAAAGAATACCTTTCTTCCTCTTACATGATGAACTTTCCTTCTCTACTAGAGGATCATCTGCCTTTGCAGTGCTGTCAAATGTAATACCAGTTGCAGTTCAAGTAATCCTTGTGAGAACTGTAAGCTCTTCCTTTGTCATACCTCTTTTTGCCTCAATTTCCTTTAGTATTTTATGAACTTTACTTTTAACTTCCTTTGAAATTTATTCTTTCTAAATCTCACTAGATTTCGCCTTAGCTATACCAAACCTCTTTCATGAGGCATATACCAGACTCTCCAAAAGGACTTTTGCAAGACTATCAACAAGTTCTTTGGATAATTCATACTCCAATTTGAGTATTGATTGAGTTTGTGTTACAACAACTTCCGTTATGCATTTGTCAATAGTAACAATAAACATGATATCATCCTTGTACTTCTCAACTATAGATTTGGGAATCCTATTTCGATTGTGAATTTTATATTGTAAAAGAGAGAAAAATGAAGTGAGCATTATTTCTTGAGCAGTAGTATTTTCATACCTTATCATTCTCTCAACAATTTTATAAGCTACCTATTTCTTATATGACCATATTACCAAATCTTGAACAAGCATCACATTCATGAAGTAGAAAAGAAAGCAAAGAGCTAGGGTTCCAAACTGAAATGTGGCCTTCTTATTTCTCTCGCATTGATTCAATTTCTCAATGAATTTATCTCTAATAAGCTCACATAGATCATAATTTACCCCATTTACCACCACATCAGATGTAGTACATGTTGGGATTAGAAAGATAAAGTACTGAGAGGGGAGGGGTGAATCAGTACCCTCAAAAGCTTTTAAGACTTAATACTTTGCAATAGTAGATGTCTATTAACTGACTGATGCCTTGTTTGAAACATACATTCATATAACTGAAAATGTAAAGTGCATGTAAAAAAAACAATAAATCATACATGAAATCAAGTACTCATGACTTATTTATTTTGGTTACGTAGAAACCCTTGTTAGAAGGTAAAAATTGCGGTGGGGATGACACCCACAAATTCTTCACTATTGCAGTAAATAAAGTATGCTGGTTAAGGCTACAATTTTGATCACTTCTAATGATGTTACCCTATTAGGAGTAACAAAAATATCAACAAGATCTACCTGGTTAAAGGATTTAAACAACATAAAGTATGTGTGTACTCGGTTAAGAGATTTAAACAAGAACTGTTAAGTCGACTCTATTAAGAGATTTTGATTTGCTACGATTGTTAAATTGATAACAATAAAGTATCTGTAAATGAAAACTAATACTTGTTTGATTTAGATCTATGAATAAAAAAATAGATATCACCTTAATGTGATGTATATGTCCTTCTGTCCTGCTTGGTAGGCTTGTATGTGTTCTGATGAACTGATTTTGCCTCTCATAAACCTTCTATCATAAAACCCTATGCCTGATCTCCGGATGTCCTTAGTGTGGCTACTGCTTCATGATATATGATCATAATGACATCTTTGCAATTATATACCAAACTGACTCGACATAATTAGGGTTTACAATCTTAGAAAACCTAAGATCAATGGTATAGAAAAACAACCTAGATCTACCATTACATAGGAATCATCACAAAAGTTAATGATTACATCTATATTAAATATGTCTAGATCCTTGTAAACTATTTATATGATTAGTGTAAACCATTCGCATAGATGTATGTGCCATTCCTGATTACTATGTCATTTCATGTATAACTCGGTAATCACTGCATTCTCTATTCAGTAAATTACTAATGCTCAGTGTGTATGAATGCTTGGTGATCACTAGCTCGGTACTTGGTAATTTCTCGATGCTCGGTAACTGTGCTCGGTCAAAACTGTATTCGGTGATCTTGAAGTTCTACCTTGTCTTTTCTTAGTGTGAAGGCTTTGTATGCTTGACTGACTGACTTGTTTGTATCCTTATTCCAACCTTTACCGACTGAATAACTTATTGATACTAATGATAATCCATTAATTCTCAAATAGAGATAACAATCTCCCCCTTTGGCATTAGTATCAAAACCTTATGTATATGTACCGATTAAATAAAAAATATACTAACAATATACTAACTCCATATATATACAAACTATATATATACCAAGTCTTTTCTTTACAAACTCCCCCTTTGTGCATGCTCTCGGTGATGTGAAGTACATAGTGGCATATACATGACTTTCCCCCTTTTTGAAATTAATGCCAAAAATAAAAAAAATGTACTTACAACTTATCAAAAATATGCCGATGGGTTATCTTCAGTGATGCCAAGAGGTTTTCCCATTCCTCTTTCAAGTTGTCAAGAGCAATGCGGTGTAGACCGACTTGTGCATGCATGTCAAAAATGTTTTCTAAAACTAAAATCTTAGGAGTGGTAACTAAAGCTTTTGCCTTCTCTATATGTATCTCCATGATTTTCAAATGTGGAAGCAATTCTGCTTGTAACTTGGTGACTTGGTCACTAATGTTATCTTCTCACTTCCTCAATTTTGATCTCAATCGCCTAAGTTCTTGAACTTTTAATATATGCTTGTGAAAAGCATTTGGCTCGGTTAGAGAACAATTTGCACTGAACTTGATTATGCATCCATTTTCTTTATCTTTTCATTGACCTCGGTAGTGAATTGGTCAACAATGCACAATTTAAAACAAAATTGAATAATTTTCTGAGTAATAGATTCAAGCTCAATTATTACCTCAGATAACTTAACCTTGTTAACTACCACTTCTTGGTTGATTCTCTCTGCAAGTTTGTGTTGAATCTTTGCCTTGCCCCTTTCCTCTATTCTCTTTTGTGCATCTATGTACGGAGCATTTATGTGACTAGTTAGAGAAGCAAGTTGATCAAGTATGGGAATATCCTCATTGACATTGATCTCAAGAACTACCTGCTATAGGATATCTCTAACATCCTCTAGAATTTGTTTACTTTTTCTCTCCTTTCTCAGTTTTTCTTGTGCAACCTTCCTAGTGCATAGTTCCCCATATTTTCTAAGTTCCTCAGGGTCTAAATTTCTAGGGTCACATTTTGGTATCTCAATTATTTCATCTAGTGTAACTGCTCATTTACCATGTTTCTTTTTCTTCTTCTAAGTTGGTGATGATTTAATAAATGGAACTAGAGCTTTTGTCTCTAGATTTTTCTTCTCAGGCTCAGTAGAAACACTTTCCTCTTTTTGTTTCCTGGTGACCAGTGTCTCGGTGTTTTGTCCTTGGGCATTGGTGGTGGTGTATGTTATGGATTCTACCAGTTTTAATTCTTCTGGTGCTTGTGATACTGCCTCTGTTTTCTCAGGTTGATGGGAAGTATCCTGCTCTATTTGTCCCTATTCAATTGTCCCCTATTCCTTTTTTGTATCTTTTTGTTGCTTGGGGGTTGAGCCTTCGGGTTCCTTCTGTGATATGATCTCAACAACTTGTACCAAAATCAGTAAGTTGCCCGATATCTCACTAGTTGCTGCCTTAGTGGGTGCATTTTCTTCAGTATTATCTGTAGCAGTATTAACATCTTCATCATCCTTTATATCATTAGGATCTCCATTTGTGATGTCTTCAATAAGAACATCATTTTTCCCTATTATTATCAATTTCTTAGGAGGATCCTTGTACTCTTCTCTATGGCCCGTCGGATAAAAATCAATAGCTATGGTAGTGTCTGGTACCTCAGTGTCAGATAGATCAATCGGTTCCTTGCTAGCTAGATCTGCATCATCCAAGTGTATACCTTTACCTTTCTTCTTTCTTTCCTTCTCGGGTACTACTACTAGTGCCAACTTGTCAGCTTTTGCTCGGGCAGTAAGAATTGAAGTCCATAAGAATTGACTATTTTCATCAACATCCTTAAGTTTTCCTGCCAGAATATTTAGTGCTCTACTTTTCACTAAAAATCTATTTGAGTATTGTGTCATTAATTCTTCAATCTTGGGAACCGAAAATGTAGGCATAGCCAATATCGGTGAATGTTCCCTCATCTTTTTCTCAGTGTGTAAGGCGTAATTCCATCTTGCAGACACTTTCTCATACAAAATTTTAGCTACATATTTTGCAAATTCAACTGGTACCTTTTAAAACTTGATCATCATTTGTATGATAGCCTCTTCTATCTTTTCTTGATCTTCGGTAGACATATGTACATACCGCCTCATTTTGGGGTTGCTAAGACCACCACTTTCCTTTATTGCCTCAGCCAATTCATCAATAGATTGATTTTTATTTACAACTACTTTAAATTGATCTTGGTCTTCTTCTTCATCATCATCAACGTCATCCTTTTCCCTTATCAATTTTCTCCTCTTCTTTTGTAGCTCGGAGGTGGCTTGTGCACTTTTTTTCTTCTTTTGATATATCTTTGTAGGAGTGGGCCTAGAAATTTTCACAACTCCTTTCTTCAGAGGTGGAGAAGTAGCTATTGTAGACCTTGTCCTTGCTCTTTCTTTCCTATGGCCTTGACCGGTGTAGACTGAGTGTCTTTATCTGACTCGGTCACCTCCTAGTCATGCTCACTGTTACCTAACAATAACTGTTCCTCGGTTGCTACTTCAACCGGAATATCCTCATATTCTTTATCTCCTTCTGCATCATCTCGAAACTATTTTAGCAATGTGGCCATCATTTTCTTGGACTTCTTAGTCACCCTAACTCTAACTGGATCTATTTTGATTCTTTGTTTGGCCTCTTCATAAGTTCCAAACCTAGTTGCTTGTGGATCTTTGGGCTCGGCTAGTAAAGCCTTTATTGACCTAGAAGCTCAGTCAATGTCAATTTCATAGACCATCGATGCCAACCATGTTGTTCTAGCTTCAACAACCTTTATCAAAGTGTAGGCCGTGTCCACTAAGAAACATATATCATATTTGTACTGCTCAACCAACTGACCTGTATTCTGCTTCTTTGTTTCATTCGGTCCTTGAATTTCTCAAAGTACACATCCATAATGCTGACAAAATCTTGTCCCAAACTTTGAATAAAATCATTTATTTGTAAGGTGACCGATCGATCAGTATCCCAGTCATCAACTAAGGGGAAAATGTTTTGCACATAGAAAAATATGCAAAGTAGCAGTGAAACAAACTTACATGTGTTAGAATTTTTTGACCTGATGGTTCTCATGTTCTCTTCTAATTGTTTCAATAAGATCTTGGTGAGGTCAAATCGAAAACCTTTCTTTACAATTTTGTAAGCAATGTCCACAGCACCACATGGCACGCTGTTAGGTCTACTAGATTGAAAGATTTTGTAGTCAATAACATATGCACCAAACCTAGTCTTGGGATCAACAATTGTGTTGATTCTCATGTCTCTACCGTCCCATTTGGCTCCTGTAGCTTTTTCAATCTTGGTCCTTGGTGCACTCCTTAGTGCTTTAACCTTGTCAATTATGGGGTAACCGGTGACAACATGAATGATGTCTCTTGTGATTTTAACTGGTTCATCCATCCATAACTTACCCTCATGCACACGGCTTAATACTGCCTTTATCCAGTCATTCTTGAAAACCCTCAAGAAATATAGGGCATTAAATAAACCTTTCACCTTCAAGTGCGTATGCTCATCCTTGGGCTTTCCATCAGTACACAACTCCTGATAGGTGGATTGGCACTTAAAATCACCTATTTCACCAAACTTGTAGTGTATATATGTGTGGATATCTTCAACCAGCAAAACCCTATTTGGTATGCTCAAGAACGCTCTGGTTTTATCAATTTGTGATGCAACCTTGAGAAGCAATTTATACTTTGTCTCATTACAGGTTGCAGACTTGATTAAGTTAACATTCTTGTCAGTTTCAGACTTGGATTTCTCAGCTTTTGATGAGGATGCTATTGTTCTTCAATTGAGGGCTTCGAGAGATAACAACAAAATAGCTCGGTGATAAAGAAACTTACTTGTGACTATGGCTAATTTTCTCAGAAACCTTCAAATTTGTGCTCAAATCACTCTTGAATCTTTCTTCTCAACTGTCACTCAAAATCTCTCTATTCTTTGTGTTGGCAATGTGAGAAATTGACTAAGTCCATTGTGTATTTATAGCAAAATCTCAAATTCCCGCTCAAACTTTTAGCAATAAATGCTTGACCTAAAACAACTTGGTAAAAGTAGTTGCGTTCGGTTTATACGCCAAAATATCATAAACTCAATTAACAGTAAGATATCACTTGGTTAATATCACAACTCAGTTAACCTTGCCAATAGTTACTGACCAACAAATACATACTCGGTCTTGCTTATACCGATTGTATACATTTAAAGCTCAAAACATATAAAACCATAGTACATCTTGTTTCATGCAGATTTGGTATGCAAACACTAGATATAAGGAACTATTTGTTAGATATAACTGATTTAAAATTCAGTTCCATACATACCTTTTATGGCTTAGGTGGAAGTGGTGATGTCTCCCAATCCAATGGATGAGGTGTCACTGACTGCATTTCTTGATCCAACATTATCACTTGACGCTTTTCTCCACATTGTGTTTCTTATCCTCATAATTTCCTCAATTGTATTACCATTTTCATATGTTTGTGTCTCTGGTGCTCGGTCTCTGCAATCCTTACTTAAGCGACTGACCTTGTGACAATGTAAACATGCCATACTAGTGCTCGTCCACCTACGAGATCTACTTCTCTAGTTCTTTCTCATGTAATTTGTCGCTATATGTCCATACCTACCATATACTATGCAATTAACTCATGTGTTGTAATCCCATATGTATGCATTACCTTTCCTTCTCAGTTGATAGGTTTTGTTCTATTCTTTCCGTGTCCATACTTGTTTCATCTTTGTCTCGCATTCTTATGATATGTGTTCATGCATGTTGCAAGTGCAACAATGTTTCTCCATGTGGGGTTTCTTAGGAGTCCTATTCAACTTAGATCTGCACTCATGTGCCTGATGTCCATACTTGTTACAGTTATAACAATAACCGTTAAACTTAGGAGTTGATTTAGGAATACCTTTTGCTTTGCTCTTGCCAACATTTTTTGTGTGGCCTAGTTTTACACAATGATAATATGATATCTTCTTTGGCCTTTGGTTAGGGTAGGCATTATTATTTTCAACTTGTCTTGATGACTCTCCTTGCTCGGTGTAGCCTAAACTAATAGTGTTGCCAAGTCCTCTTTGACTAATTAGAAACTCATCTATTTTCTTTGAACTATCTTCAACTTTATTGATCATTTCATTATGTTGTTGTTGCATTTTGACCTCATTCTTCAATCTTTCATTTTCCTCTCTTAGTTCACTGATGTCTTCTAGTTTCCTTGTAAGCTCATTGTTTACTTGGTTGACTTGCTGACTTATGACAACCATCTGATTGGAGATTTCAAAGTGATGCTTGGTGAGTCTTAGTATCTCAGATTCCTTCTCTTGTAGCTTCTTAGTCATTTGTCTCATCTCTTCAATAGAAAAGTTTCTTTCTTGTTCTGCTTGCCTAGCATTGTTCATGACATCAATCATCCTAGTCATTTATGTCTCTTGACTGATCTGTAGAGCTTTGACTTGTTCAGTAAGATGTAGGTTCTTTTCAGATAAATTAGATATTTCTCTTTCAGATGCATTAGATATACTACCAGATCCAGATTTAGATGTCTCAATTGGGTCATCTATCTCTTCTTCATGATAATTAGTTTCACTATAGCGAATTGCATATCCTTCCTTTGAATCAGTAACTTCTTGAGTTCATCTTTGGATTGCTTGAATTGTTCAAAGAAGATTTGCATCTGTATCCTTTGATTCTCAATAGTATTGTCCAACCTATATCTTTCCATCCTTAGATCTTTTCTCTTCAGTGGTTAAAACTCCTTAACAAGAGATCTAGCTCTGATACCAATTGTTGGGATTGGAAAGATAAAGTACTGAGAGGGGAGGGGTGAATCAGTACCCTCAAAATTTTTAACACTTAACACTTTGCAATAGTAGATGTCTATTAACCGACTGATTCCTTATTTGAAACATACATTCATATAAATGAAAATGTAACTTGTGCATGTAAAAAAATAGTAAAGCATACATGAAAATAAGTACTCATGACTCAGATATTTTGGTTACGCATAAACCCTTGTTAGAAGGTAAAAAGTGTGGTGGGGATGACACCCACAAATTCTTCACTACTCTAGTAAATAAAGTATGCTGGTTAAGGCTACAATTGTGATCACTTCTGATGATCTTACCCTGTTAGGAGTAACAAAAAGATCGAATAGATCTACTTGGTTAAATATTTAAACAACACAAAGTATGTGTGTACTCGGTTAAGAGATTTAAAGAAGAACCGTTAAGTCCACATAACTATTAAGAGATTTTGATCTGCTACAATGGTTAAATTGATAATAGTAAAGTATACATAAATGACAACTAATACTTGTCTGATTCACGTTTGTGAAATAAAAAATAGATATCACCTCATGTATATGTCCTTCTATCCTACTCGATAGCCTTGTATGTGTTCTAATAAACTGATTCTACCTCTCACAAACCTTTTGTCATAAAACCCTATGTCTGATCTCCTGATGTCCTTAGTGAGGCTACTACTTCATGATATATGATCATAATGACATCTTTGCAATTATATACCAAAATGACTTGACTTCATTAGGATTTGTAATCTTAGAAAACCTAAGATTAACGGTATAGAGAAATAACCTAGATCTACCATTACATAGGAATCATCACAAAACTTAATGATTACATCCATATTAAATATGTCTCGATCATCGTAAACCATTTATATGATCGGTGTAAACCATTTTCATAGATGTATGTGCCATTCTTGATTACTATGCCATTTCCTATATAACTCGGTAATCACTTGATGCAGGGGCATCCAAGGTTAAGGAAGGGGCATTCTATGTCCTCAGTGAAACTGCATGGAGTGTTTGTATTTTAGCCAGTGTTACTCAGTTTCAACCTTGATCGACTGTCTCGGTCATTGAAGGAAGATTGGTCACTGAAGGGACTCGGTAGCCTCTGGTGCTTGGTGAATGTGTTACTCGATCATGCCTATGGTGCTTGGTTGACACTGGTGCTCAGTGATGCTTGGCGTGCTCGGTTAATTCACTATCGCTCGGTAGTTTTGACTTATCGACTAGAGTTCTGTGTGATTTGTTGAGCCGACTTGGTGAATTTATTGTTGGTAGCCATTGTTATGGGCTGACATGCTGAATTAAATGTTTGTATACATTTGTAAGCCGACTTGTATGGCATTTTATTATTTGTTTTGGGAAGTTAAGGGTTTCATCTTGTTGGCTTGTGGTTGATGATTAGTATTTAAGGAGTGCTTGGGTAGATGTTTAGGGACAGATTTGAGAGGAAAAACTTAGAAGATCTGGGATATCATATGTGAAGCTTATGAGTTGAAGTTAGTGAAGTTGTGGAAAAGTTCTTGATGAACTTGTAGATCAAATTGTAATTTGATAGTTGTTTGTAGCAGAGCTAGGGGTTTACATACTTGGAGACAAGGAGATTTCTTGGAGGCTTACGAGCTCAATTTTAGATTTGCCTTAGGGTTTCCATCAACTTTTGATTGTTTTCAGAGCTGAACTAGCTGAGTTTGTATTGGATCTTATCAGATCTTGCAGAATTGTTTTCTGATTGTAATTGGCCCTAACCTGGAAGGCCTTACAATTGGTTATGTTAATGAAATCAATGTTAAACAATTACTTTGTGTTGCATTGTTTAGTAATCCGCTATGTAATTCTATTGGCTACAAGGGTTGGACTGTCCTTTATTGGATCCACCATCCTTGACTGCATCATCACTGCATTTGTTGTTTGGTAAATTAATGATACTCGGTGTGTATGAATGCTCGGTGATCACTAGCTCGGTACTTGGTAATTTCTTGACACTCAGTAACTGTGCTCGGTCAAACCTATATTCGGTGATCTTGAAGTTCTGCCTTGTCTTTTCTTGGTGTGAAGGCTTTGTTTGCTTGACTGATTGAATTTTTTGTATCCTTATTCCAACCTTTACCAACTGAATAACTTATTGATACTAATGACAATCCATTAATGCTCAAATAGAGATAATAGTAGATATACAACAATAGACGAAATGGAATTCTCCTGGTTGGAGTAGAAGACATTGTTCCTAGTGACTTGGGAAGCATACCTTACTAAAAAACTTGTGACTATATGAATGACCAAAGACCTACCATCATGAACTTCCTTGGTTAGGTTTTCAACCTCCTTGTTTTTCAGTGCCCTCAATTTTAGGAAAATAACAGTGTCATTCAATCCTATAATAGTCTTCATCACCTCTTTGCTAATCAAATGTGCTTCATCTAGCCACATGAAGGTATCATGGAATCTTCCTATATATATTCATACCCACATGTCACTATAACAAAAATACATAAAATTGTTCCAGACATGCAATTTCTTCTCAACCAAAACCTTATATTCAAGTTTAATCTTAAAATCATCACGAGACAACTCTTTTTCCCATTAAATATGCTAGTTTGGTATGATCAAATCCTTCCATGTTTGAATGCGTATAAAACCTAAAATCCTTCATAGGGATTACATCGTGAGTGATTCTTGACAAAAAAACTGACTAAATCATTCTCAAATGAAATTTCCAGGTACATCTTACATTCAGGATGAGGATGGGATGATGCATTGACCAAAATAGGATTTTCCATAGCTAAAATTGTAAAGAAAATGCAAATCTAAAAATAAATACCTCTGTTTGAATCAGAAAACCCTAGGACACAAGTCGATTACCTTTATGCTCCTTAGATCTTTTGAAATCCTTCTTCTCCTTGTGATTTATATGCCAATTTTTCAATAAATACACTTTTTTCATTAAATGTGTTGTATCACTTTTTGCAATTACTGTTTCATCAGACGAATGTGACATTTACTAGATGTCCATTAATAGTCTGTTTACTATTATTTCTTTATCAAAGAATCCTTGATCAAGTGGACCTATCATGTCTATAATCAATTCACTCTTATAGGAGAAGAGACAATCCCTGAACTTTCCTCCCCATGGGAAATAGTTGGAGGCTTGCTAGTTACCAGAACATATGTCTACATCGGAGCCAAAACCATTGTCTTCCTTATTTCTCTAGATCTTCTTCATCTCAGCCTTGTCATCTCCTTTGGTGATCTTCTTTATTGGTTTGGTTGGATTGACTTATTTAGTTTTACAAAATCTTTCTATATGTCCAAATTTATTGCAATTGTAACACCTATTGGTTCTCTTGCCTTGTCTTGACCTGCACTGGTTAGTCTTATGTCCATATGCATAACATGTATACAAAAACCAATTAACTGATTGCTTCTATTTGGTTTCCTAGATTAATTAACTTTATGCCACTAGTACATTTGGGCACTTTTTTTGACGGTCATTGCTGACGGAGGGGCACATTTTTTGAAATTGGTTTTTGTTTTTTATTTTGCCCGATAGTGTCACAATTATGATGATTGCGAGCACACATAAAAAAAAGATAAATTTTCCCTATTTCATTTTCATTGTTTCATGAGATAGCAGTGAGCAGAAAGCCGTGAAGCGATATCAGTGGAAGCTGTGAAGCAATATCAGTCTCTATCAAATTGTTTTAACATGATTTTAAAAAATGTGGTGGTTAGCACAATTCCCCTCTTTAACATAATTTTTAATTGAATTTGAATTATAAAGATTTTACGAATCTATTTAGGAAGCTGTCATTTAGAAAATGAAACCAACAAAATAGTTCTATAATCTTCGACAAAAGATTTTACGAATCTTCTCATTCAATTTAGTTAGAGATCTCATTTATTTTTTGGTTGAGTTTGTCCAGTTAGGGAGATTCTAGGTTTTTCCCTTCAATATTAAGTGTATCAATGCTATAAAAGAGGCACCTAAATTAGGGTTTTATGAATCTTCTAATGTATTTTCAGGGAGATTCTATAATTTCAATGAGTTTGGGGATCCAACCTTCAAGTTTTCTAAGAAACAAGGGTCTAAATCCAATGGAAGTGAAAGGAGGGCTCAAATAGTGCAAGAAGATGGAGATGAAAGTGTTAACTCTCCTAGCCATGTTTTTTTTTCATAAGTTGGAGAAGTATTGATGGTGATTTTTTGATGAAGATTGGCCATGAAAAGGACAAGGATGAACTGATTGGAGAAAGGCAAAATTACTTAGAAAGAAATGATGTGACCATGACAGGGAAAATACTTTGTCCTTTGGTTTCAAGAGGGGTTAGGAGATAGTCATATGCTAGTATTACAGAGGTCAGTGGACCTGATCAAACATATACATTTCGAGTAGAAAAGCTAAATCAATGGAAAAAAGAAATAGGTGGAGTGCTTTCACGTTGATCCAAGGCAATATAAATTTATTCTCATAAACTCAAACATAGATTCAAGTTTGCGATAACCATTCATCAACTTGTATTGACAAATAAAAGTATTTTTCAAAGTATCATATATCAAAATAAAGTGTCAAGTCTATAAGCTTAAAAAACTCTTGGACATTTTCAAAGTCATTTTAAAACATATAAATAGCCCTCATTAGGCTATCTGTCTTTAAAACATAGAGTTACTTAACTCTTCCCAAGGTGAGATTCAATTTTTATGGAACTAAAAAGATTATCTATGCCATATCTAAAGAAAGTTAAAAAAAAAGAACTTCAATAGCATGATCAAGGTTATTTTTACATTTTGGAACCACCTAGTTGGCTCTACCCTACAACAGTGACATGTTTCTTCTTCCACTCCAGATGAGTCACGTAGAAACTCTAAATCACGAGGAAATTAGGGAGCTCAATATGCATAATACAATTCTTCCATACTTCTTTGTCCCTTCTAACTTGTGCCACTTTATCGACATGATTCTCTTGCTAACCAATAAAGAGAAACAATAGGGATTTAATTATAGATTCTCTAGAAAATTTCTCTATCGTTAGAACATTTTCTTCTTTCACATAACCAATGTTTTCCTTGAAAGATTGAATTATGGTATTAGTGACCTCCACAAATTTTCTATCTTCCTTCAAACATTTGGAGTTGATACATTTCAAATAATTTTTCATTGATAAAGGTATGTCAATTCTTTCAACAACTTGATTGATTCCTCATGACCTATCTTTACAATTTAATTCCTCCATTTAATTCTCTTTTTACACATGTACAATATATTGTCATCCAAGTTGGGCACAACTTTCTTTGCTAAAACTTTGATTACACCATATTTTTAGACCTTTCTCATCTTAGAGACAACTTCCATCCACTTAGCTTCTTCCTTATTCCAAGGTCATCCCCATTTCTAGCTCTTTGATTACTGCCATTGTTTCCTTGTAAAAGTTTCTCAAATCACTGATGTACATAGTACCTCCTTGAGTTATCCCTTCCAACCAATCATAGAATACATCAGCCATCATTTTTCTTTTTTGAATCTAGTCCAACATATTCTATTTGATAGGCGAACTAGGATCAAAAGTTATATGGTGCAAAATAGTCGTACCTTGTTTTCACATTTGTTTTGTAACTCCAAAAAGGGTATCTATAAATCTGATTACTTTGGGAAGAACTTGTCCAATCTAGGATATATGAGAACTCTTTTCCCTGATTAGGGCTACTAGACATTAGGACTATTTGTGTGGATGGTGTAATAGTTTGGGTGACTAGTGCTTTTGGGGATTTTCTAGGATGTTTATAAGCTGTAAACATTTTTTTCTAAAATTTTCCTAGGGGCAGGGGAGTCTCATGAATTAGTGATCCAAATTTTTGGTGTTTGTATCCTTTAAGCCATGGAACCATTATGAAGTATTGAAGGATGAGTTTGGTGAAAGTCCAATGTGTCATGATTCCATTAATTCTTAATATTATGATGTATCAAAGAATCATTCTTGCAATATTATCTTGTCATGTGTAACCACCTGGGTTGGCTCATATTGAAGAGGTGAGTTGGGAGAAAGACCTCCCTCATTGAACCAAGTCATTTGTTCATTCCTTGGGATTGTGATAGTCTTCTATTTCCATCACCTCTTTAGGCACCTCTTTTATAGAGTTGATACACTGAAGATTGGAGAAATATCCAAATCTTGCCCATATGCTGGTCGAAGGATTATGAGGGCACTCAAAGTCACTGAGATGTGGCCATAACATTTGAAGAATACTGAGACCAATCATAGGAATTTTTCATTCTTACAGTCCTGATTAGGGTAACCCCACATTGTTTCTCATTTCCATTTTGCACTTTTCATGGAGTTTTCAATGAGAAATTACATTTTTATTAGAACATGTATGATACCCTCAAAAAATAAGGGTTTGAATAAGAATTGGATCTTTTTGGCACTTTGCACCATTGGAATTCTCTATAAAAATGGGTTTGAGTTATTATTGAGTGTATAATAATATTTTAGTATTTTTATAACTAAATACAATGATGGAATGTGTTATGTTGATGTCCTATCTCATGGACTCAATAATTTTCAATAGGTAAATGTTGATAGTTTTGAGCAATTGATAAATCTATGTTGAATCCAAGTGATTGGGAACATAAAAACAACAAAAATGTTCATTTGGTGTTGAATTCCATCTAGTGGGATAGTTCATTATGGTGTTGTGTCAATTTATAAGGTGGTTTGTTTGTAAAAATAGGCTAGTTAGCCCTCATGAACAAATTTACCAGTCATTATTTGGTGTGTGTGTGTTCCAAAATAGTCATACCTTGTTTTCACATTTGTTGTGTAACTCCAAAAAGGGTATCTATAAATCTGATTACTTAGGGAAGAACTTGTCCAATCTAGGAGATATGACAACTTTTGTCCCTGATTAGGGCTACTAGACATTAGGACTATTTGTGTGGATGGTGTAAAGTTTGGGTGACTAGTGCTTTTGGGGATTTTCTAAGATGTTTATGAGTTGTAAATGATTGTTCTACAATTTTCCTAGGGGTAGGGGAGTCTTGTGAATCAATGATCCAAATTTTTGGTGTTTGTATCCTTCAAGCCATGGAACCATTATTAAGTATTGAAGGATGAGTTTGGTGAAAGTCCAATGTGTCATGATTCCATTTATTCTTACTATTATGATGTATCAAAAAATCATTCTTGAAATATTGTCTTGTCATGTGTAGCCACCTGAGTTGGCTCATATTGAATAGGTGAGTTGGGAGAAAGATCTTCCTCATTGAACCAAGTCAATTGTTCATTCCTTGGGATTGTGTTAGTCTTTTTCTATCACCTCTTTAGGCGCCTCTTCTATAGCGTTGATACAATGAAGATTGGAGAGATATCCAGATCTTGCCCATATGTTGGTTGAAGGATTATGAGGGAACTCAAAGTCACTGAGATGTGGCCATAACATTTGAAGAATACTGAGACCAATCATAGGAATTTGTCATTCTTATAGTCCTTTAGGGTTACCCAACATTGTTTCTCATTTCCATTTTGCACTTTTCATGAAGTTTTCAATGAGAAATTACATTTTTATTACAATAGGTATGATATTGTCAAAAAATAAGGGTTTGAAGAAGAATTGGATCTTTTTGGCACTTTGCACCATTATAATTCTTTATAAAAATGGGATTTTGATTTATTATTTAGTGTATAATAATATTTTAGAATTTTTATAACTAAACAACAATGATGGAACATGTTATGTTGATGCCCTATCTCATGGACTCAAGAATTTTTGATAGGTAAATGTTGACAATTTTGAGGAATTGATAAATCTATGTTGAATCCAAGTGATTGAGAACATAAAAATAACAAAAATGTTCATTTGGTGTTGAATTCCATCTAGTGGGATAGTTGATTATGGTTCTCATGGATTTGCAACCATGCTCCCTGATGCAGAGTTTGCAACCACTAATCCAATTCAGGGTCTAACTTGCCTTTTAGACACCTATAACCAATTGCTATGGTTATCCTTAGTCCTATTCTTCCTTGATGAATCAATCCTTATATGAGCCCAAGATAGGGAAACTACCCTAATCCAATAGGAACTTCAAAAAAAGGTTGGAGATAGTCTCTAGGGTCCTAATACAATGAGATACAACCCTCAATTGAGTACTCCAATACCCACAACTTAATTTTCTCAGTACCGGTCAGGATCTCTACTAGCCGTGACTGATTGGTTTTTGGTGACTTGCTCTCAAAACATTTGAAAAACCTAGTGAACACTCTACAAATCTAGGTACCCTTTTTGAATCTCCAAAATATTCCAAAGGATCTTGGCCAGGTTCAACTCCAACACCCCTCAACACCTACTAGGTTCACATGCCTAATTAGCAAGACTAGGCACAGATAACAAAGAAAGTGTAAATAGATGGGTTCTTAGAATCCTCCCAAGGCCTTATAACTCTTCCTCAATCCTAAAATGAAAAAAATCTCCCATTCATGAAGTCAGTTCAATCCTAATATCTGTCTGTCTCCACTTCTTCTTCATTTCCTGACTAAACATATATAGATGTTTAGCCTAGGGCCGGCTTGGAAACATGATCAAAAGATCCTCCTTGCCTTGAATCTCTAGGATATTTTAGAACACTCCCCTATCTTGAATTTCCCATAGTTCCATGAAAATCCTATGGTGGAGATGCAAGTTAGGGGTCCATTTCTTCCAAACCCTCAAATTCAGGTTACACAGACCTGTCAACACTAAAATGAGGATATCTCACACAAAAGTGATTCAAATCACTTCAAACCAAAATAATTTGACCAATAACAACAAAAAATGTTAAAAACTTATAACTTCAGATCATCTCATGTCTGTACTAGACAGTACCATGCATAAATACAAAGATTTTTCTAGAAAATCAGGGTTAATTCTTTATTTTCTTCAAGCCTCCATACAATCTAACATCCCCCTTGGACGTATGACCACCTTATTCCTAAATAAGCTCATACCAATGGATATAACCAATTTTCAAATGGTTATCAACCATTTTACAACTTATGAACAACTTTCTAAAAGTTGTCGAGAAACTTTTAAATGTTGCATGACAACATTTGGATTTTGATGCCAAGGCTACTAAGAGACCTATCTAAAGCCAAAATAGATCAAATATATCCATTTCAAGACCAAACCCACCTAATTTATTTCTAAATCACCTATTCTTCCTATCTAGAACATTTGGTTCAATTTGGTATCTAGGTTCATAACTTCACCTTAGATCCAATTGACCTTATAAATGGTCTTTATTACAATACTTTGATCCCAATGGATCCCAATCATATCCTATCATTCTATTGATTCCATGGAGATGTCCTAGGTTCCCTACACCACCCTCTCACCATATATTGTTGTATCCTTAATTAAATATGATATTATTGTCATTGTATTTTTCATTTTTATTCTCAGTTATGAACCATGGCTACTCTATTCTATTATCTTGTGCCAATGCATTATGATGTAACTCTTCTCATGCTATGACATAGAGAAGGATGGAGGATTCAAGAATGGATAGTCCAAGCCTACACCACCAACAACAAAAACAACATCAAAACACAACAAGATAATGCTTCAAATAGAATTTCATTCAACATGCCCGATTGTAAGGCCTTTCGAGTTAGGGCCAAATACAATCAATTACAGTGGCAATTCTACAATCTTCTAGCTAGTCCATCTCTGCAACACATCAGAACCTGGTGGAAACACTAAGGCATATCTAAACTTGAGCTCGTAAGCCACCAAGCAATCTCCTTGTCTCCAAGTAGGCAAACCATGAGCTTTGCTATTACAATATCAAACAAATGATCTGACCTTCAAGATCTCACAGGATCCAATTATTGTCCTTATCGATCTACCTCCACTGAATCTTCCTAAACAACTACACAAACACTCCTTAAATACATTTCTTCAACCACAAGTCGGCTGGAAGAAATAATTAACTCCTAAGCCAAGTCATCTCCTAAAACAAACAAATATTAAATGCAACAACAATCAGCTCTTAAATAGCCTTATGAACAATTAATTCTCCATGTTAACCTCTAGATCCACATAAGAGAATAAAACACAAGATACCAGCATTAAATACACCAAGCTAGCCAACCAAATCTCTAAAAACTCTAGTTGGTAAGCCAGAACTACCGAGTGCTAGTAAAACAACCAAGCACGCTAAGCATCACCAAGCAAGCACATCGACTGAGCATCAAAAGCATCACCGAGTACAAGTTCCACCGAGAGCTAGAGGTTTTACCGAGTTCCTTCAGTGACTGAGCCCCTTGAATGACCGAGATCCTCGGTCAAAGATGCAACCGAGAAACACAAAACCACTTCAACACACCACCATGCAGATTTTACGATTACCCTAGGATGCCCCTACATCAGACACCCTAGGTTCAAAAAGATGTTCTCAAAGGCTAGAAGAACATCTCCTGAGATTCAACACATAAACCCTAAACTGGTTCTTCACATACAGGTCCTTCAAGCCTTCACCTTTCATACTCTTCCACTTCTACTTTCTCTATCATTTCAAGTCTTACCTGGACAATAGACATATGTTTTCTCCATACCAAATAATCCTTTCAGAATCCTTGAACTCATCTCAGCTACCAAAACTGAGGTTCCTCCTACCGAGTGTTGTATCCAACAAAGGCATCAGGGAAAACTTCTTGTCATTCTTCTCCATAGTAAACATGTTCTTGACACAATCATGCACAGCCTTGCAATCATATTGCCAAGGTCTACTGAGCAATATGTGACAACTGCTCATCTCCACAATATCACACAACACTTGATCCTTATATTGGCCAATCTAAATATCAACAAGACATTGCTCCCTCACTTTTAGAGCATGAAAATCTTGCAACCAACCAATCCTATAAGGATAAGGATGTCTCATTCTCTTCAAACCAAGTTTTTGAACCTTCTCCTCAGCCACAAGGTTTTCAGTACTACCACTATCCACAATCACATTACAAAGTTTACCTCATGACTTGCATCGAGTTCTGAAGAAATTACTCCTTTGACAAGGTTCTACCTTAGTACCGAGCAATGTTCTTCGAACCAACAAGTTTTTTGACTCCACTTTAGGTTCATTTAGAATGTTCTTATTCACCACAACATTCCTACTATTACCGAGCTTCTTATGTGAACATTAAAAAAGATCAGTGTCCTTCTTCACCATAATTATAAGAAGTAACCTTAAAGATAACCCTACCTATCCTCTTTCTCGGCTCCATAGGTTTCGGTTCATCTTCAACAGTTGGTTTATCCTTCACCGAGTGATCTAGCTTTTCCTTCCCTCAGGAATTATCATGTTGTCTTCTCTTCAACTTATCTTATGCCTTTAGAACATATTGATAAGCATCCTCAACTGAATCAATCTTCAACATACCAATCTCATCTTGAATATTGAATCTCAAACCATTCACATACCGATATACATTTTCTTTACCAAGTTCTTTGTGTCTAGACCGAATAGTCAACTTATAGAACTCCTCGGTATAGTCTTCCATAGTGAAATATTTTTGCTTCAAATTCTGTAGTTTCTTAAACAAGTCAAGTTCATAGTCAGTAGGTATGAACTTAGCTTTGAACTTAGTCACCATCAAACTCCAATGATTGATCTTCATTTCACCTTCATCTTCTCTATGTATTTGTAATTCTTTCCACCAAAGAGAAGCATGTCCTTTCAACTTAGTCTGTGCTAATCTCACTGTAAGAGGATCTTCAATTTCTTCAACCTCAAAGAAATATTATAACTCACCAATTGAATTAGTCAAATCCACAAGTCTCAAAGTACCAGAGAAAGTAGAAACTTTCATTTGGTAGCTAGTACTTAACCAAGCTCCAGATCTAGGAAATTGACCAGTTCTGTCTTCACCAGATCTATCCCTCCGATCATCTCCACTAGATCCAATAGCTTCAAAGTCTTCAACAACTTCCTCATAGCCATTTTAAGTACCAAGATTCCTTGGCATACCAACAATATCCATCATGATCTCAGTGATCATGTCATTCTTCATCAATTGCATCTCAGATCTAAAATCTACTTTAACCTTCTCTTTAATCTTTGACTCCATAGCATCATAGAGATCTACAATTACCCTAGGGTCCAATCTTCTTGGAGGCATCCTTCAAGATATTTGAAAAACCAAGGAAACAAATCACCAACCCAAGGTCCTGGTGCAAATTTCCTCAACTCGGTGATCAGTTTACACACTCAAGAACTTCAAGATATGATACCACCTGACCCAGGGTAGGATGGAGGATCCAAGAATGGATAGTCCAAGCCTACACCAGAAACAATAACAACAACAATGGAACACAACAAGATAATTCTTCAAATAGAATTTCAATCAACATGCTCCACTGTAAGGCCTTCTAGGTTAGGGCCAAATACAATCAATTACAATGGTAATTCTACAATCTCCTAGCTAGTCCAGCTCTGGAACACATCAACAACTAGTCAAAACACTAAGGTAGATCTAAACTTGAGCTCGCAAGCCACCAAGAAATCTCCTTGTCTCCAAGTAGGCAAACAACAAGCTCTTCTATTACAATATCAGAAAAACAATCTGACCTTCGAGATCTTGCAAGATCCAATTATTGTCCTTATAGAGCTACCTCCACTGACTCTCTCTAAATAACTACCCAAACACTCCTTAAATACATTTCTTCAACCACAAGTCAGCTGGAAGAAATAATTAACTCCTAAGCCAAGTCAGCTCCTAAAACAAACAAATATTAAATGCAACAATAGTCAGCTCTCAAATAGCCTTACAAATAATTAATTCTCCATGTAGGCCTCTAGATCCATATAGGAGAATACAAAACAAGATACCAACATTAAATACACCAAGTTGGCCAACCAAATCTCCAAGAACTCCAATCGGTAAGCCATAACTATCGAGCGCCAGTAAAACAACTGAGCACGATAAGCATCACTGAGAAAGCACATCAACTGAGAATCACAAGCATTGCTAAGTACAAGTTCCACTGAGCACCAGAGGTTTTACCAATTTCCTTTAGTGACCAAGCCCCTTCAATGACTGAGATCCTCAGTCAAAGATACAATTGAGCAACACAAAACCACTTCAACACACCACAATGTAGATTTGCCGATTACCCTAGGATGCTTTTGCATCATGCTACCTTTCTATGGTCTGGATCATAGGGAAACTCAGCTCAAGTAATAAATAAAACCCTTGAAAACATTCACAACCAAATTTGAAGATATGTTTCATTGAGTTGAAGACTCAGATTGAAATTAACCTTGTCATACTTATACTTAATTGTGCACTTGTGAACTTCATTGTGACACATTCATTACATATGCATGAATGTACCTTCTCTTTGATTATTACTACTTTATGATGTATACATGCATTATTTTTTACTATATGCTTGTATATATTCAATGTTTAGCTATTATATGATTGTTCATGGTAGAGATAAGCACATTGTATTGATCTTTGAACAAACAAATATATGTCTAGACTAGTGAACATTCATAAGATGAACACTTTGTTTTCATTATTGCTATGTATCCTGATTTTTTTAGTGCTTATTTGATTTCCATTAAATGACATCATCCTTGGAAGTGGTTAATATGGTGTCCTTGGATAAGACAGGTGAGCATTAAACATTTTGTAGGAGCTCAAACCCTAGACAATACTTAACACACAATCATATGGAGATGCAAAAATGAGTGACATTTTCAATGAGATTCAAAAATTAGTCTCAGATAAATTTTGTAAACAACAAATTAAAGACTGTAAATGTTAATGCCTTTGAAAATAACATTGATATCATTAATGATCAATATCACCGATAGTTGGCATGAACACTGATTAATGATATTGTTAAATATCAACATCACTGATAGTTAAGCATGAACAATGATTAAAGGTATGTCTACGTAGGGACATGACCCTATGTGGCATAAGCCATGTACAATCATGTCTTTATGGAGACACAACCTTTCAATATATTACTTACATATATATCATCGTATGGTTGCTGTGAGAAATCATCAATAACATTGTATATGTAATTACCACAACAAGCATGCGATTTCAATAATCTCTGCAATTATAATAATTGATGATCTTTGTAAATGTTATAGTAAATATCATTTTGAGATAAATTTACAGTCTTTAATTTTTTGTTTACAAAATTTAATTAAAGACTGATTTGATAGTGACAAAAAATTGCACCCCCATCTCATCATCAAGTGTATTTCATATGTATATTAATTATTGAAAAAATATAATGAAAAACTTACCAATGGATGATAATCAAACCCCCCTTCAATGTGACCATTCTCCCACTAGTACATTAGACCCACTTTTTAGACCAACATTTCTGACCAAGCATTAAAATGGTTTTCCTTGGTCGATTTATAGAAGGAAAAATTTAATTTTTTTTTAATCTAGTCCCGTGTTGGTTGGTATTTCGACAACCATACAGGTTGTCAAAATTCTAACGAACACAAGAATATAACTTAAAAAAATAAACATAGGGTTTCATTTTATATTCGGCGTGTGGCAAAGCAAAGGTGAAAGAAAAGGCCTTGACTCCACCTGTAAGAACCACTCTTCTCTATTTCCATTGTTGTGAAATCGATTATGTAGTGGCAAACAATGTTAGTATTCAGGAAGATGTGTTAATGTACCCACAATTTTGTGGAGTTTGTGTGTCTTAATTTGTTTGATATCTATATCTCTGTCGAGGAAGGAAGTCACTGTTGACTGTCAAATCTGGTCATGCAAATTCGTTGACAGATTTAAGTTGCTTTAGTTTTGTTAATTTTCAAAGAAAAGTAAATTTATGACAGACCGAAACAAGACTATTGTTCTTGGCCTATCATGAAGTTACGACCCTAACTTGTATCTTCTCCATGAAATACTTAAGACCGATGGATGAAAGTCAATTTAGGGTAGAATATTTCAATAATCTCAATGCTCAGATTTGTAGGGGATGTTAAAATACTTCAGGGTTGATGCTGTAAACCAGATGCATTACATGTATTTAGTTAACGAAATAAATAACATTGTAACAGTGATTGAATGGAATGAGTATTGGACTTGTTGATTCCGGGGTCTAGATTCATCGAAGATAGTAAGCATCAATACCAACCTCCCATAACCACCCTCGAATTATTCCAGTCGAAGTTGACCTAGCCTGATCAACTAGGTTAAATGTTCCTGAGACCATTTGGAGGTGTCGAGGCAGATTGCTGTTGTTGTTTGTGGATTCAAACAAGAAATAGAGGAAACAAAAATTCAATGCTAAATAACTATGCCCGAATCTATTAATAAACTCTTGGGAAAGAACCCTGTTACAATCAAACCAAGAACTCTTCTTGAACATAGAGATGTTTTCAAGAGGAGAGGCAATGATATGTATTTTGTTTCTAATGATGTGTTCACTACCACAAGACTGTTGGTGTATATTGCACCAGAGTTCTATTATCCATGATTGAAAAATTGTCTTGTGGTAGTGAACACATCATTAGAAACAAAATACATATCATTGCCTCTCCTCTTGAAAACATCTCTATATCTTATATTGACCATTAAACTCCCTTGAATACCACAAACACATAACAGAAACATAGAAATAACAACAATATGCAAGAACAAAAAATTGGCTTCTTATTATCTCCACAAATGTGGAATTACAAACTTTTAGAATTACAATATGCAAAGCCACATGGGCATTCCCTTACAATATTCTATAGGACAAAGCCTCAAATCAATACCCAGATCTACTACCCAGAACTATCCCGAACTACCTAAGACAATACTATAGACCTTTCTTATATAGGCAATTTCCACCGCCTGAGAAGGTTCCAGAAATTTAGCCTTTAGGCCGACTAAACATAGAATTATTTATTTTTCACAATTATTACAATAGGGTCGGCTCAAAAGAAATACAAAATATAATTTTAGGTAACCCAACTTCTGGAGGCCATAACTTTCTAACCGTAGCTCTGTTTTTCTATTGTAACCACTTTTCAGAAATGCCATGATGAGATCTACAACACCTAACATGCGCTAGCGCCAGTCATCTGAGGGTCAATCATGATCCAGAGCCTCTAAGACCTTCAAAATTGACCTAAAAGATTTCATACCCAAAAACCTCAATAACTTCACCAATACTGATGATGTGGCAATGAAACTCAACTGGTAGGTTGAAATGATTGAGATGAATCTCCAAATGTGAAATCAGAACATTCTAAGATCATATGACCAACTTACTAAAAATAGCAAGTTTCCATAAATAGCAGCTCTGCATAAGATAGCCCTTATTGAAAAGCAAACAGAAATATTTTTGGGTGATGCAACATTGCTCTTACACCCAAGATGCTCCTGCATCAAAATCACTGCTCAAAAGCAGTGGTATACACTGCAAATGGAAAAGACAATGTTGATGAAGTTGGAATGGCACTTTTAGAGTGCATTTTTTTCTTTCATTCTTACTATTCCTTCACATGATTGATCATCTTTTGTGGTCACTGTCATGAGGAACTCTATGACACTCTAAAAGTGCCATTCCAACTTCATCAACATTGTCTTTTCCATTTGCAGTGTATACCACTACTTTTGAGCAGCGATTTAATGGTCAATATAAGATATAGAGATGTTTCTAATGATGTGTTCACTACCACAAGACTGTTGGTGTATATTGCACCAGAGTTCTATTATCCATGATTGCAAAATTGTCTTGTGGTAGTGAACACATCATTAGAAACAAAATACATATCATTGCCTCTCCTCTTGAAAACATCTCTATATCTTATATTGACCATTAAATCACTACTCTAATTGTTCCCTTTACCACTGCTACTCCTTTAGACACAGTCACCATGATTCCTCATGCTTGGTATGGTTTTCCATTTCTTTCATTACACTAGACATTGCTTCCTTGTAAGATCTAATGCCTTCAATCTTTTTTTATCTCACAACTCATAAGGATTGATGTGATGATAGCTTCATGCTCTTCATTCCATGGTCTAAAACTTTGTACAAAACATGCACCTCTTGATGCTACTTCCAACTTTTACTCTGCTCTTTGAAAGACAATATGACACCTCTTGTTACATACACTATGGCCCTGTAGCTGACTGTCATATCAGTGGGTAAGATTTACATCTTTTAATCTTACCATCTTTTCATCATGTAGTCATTATGAAAGTAGTAAATATCATCCCTCAAGCATTGAATAGCATTGTTTTGAAGCACTCTTCTTGAACATGAATATTTTCTTTCACAAAAATGTCATTCTATTTTGTAGAAATACTAACAATAGTCTCTTTATGGTATTGTTGATCACGACACCTTCACATTCATGAAAATCTATTAATGCTTGCATCTTTGTCATGATATAGTACCCTCGTTTCAATCTTTGAATATCACTGCCTTTTAGAAACTGTCCCTCTTTTGATTTTTATGACATCATTCCTTACTGTGGCTATGAGCCTTCATAACAATGTCTATTCTTTATTTATTGTGCTTTGCAATCATGCATGCATGACCTCTATTATCTCTTGATGACTATTATAAGAGTGTCTTTGTGACTTATCATAAACCATATGAATCATTATTTTTTATCACTTTATACCACTGTGACAGTGGATAAGCATTGAAGAAGAACTTTCTTTAAACATTTCTTATCCACATTATTTTGGCATCTTTTAAAATCATGAATTGTTACACTTATCATCACCTCATCAAGCCTATTTGATAGTCAACCTTGTCTATAACTAAGAACTCAAAAGTATTGTTTGTCATTGGGACTAATCTTTGCTTACAAATTTGATCACCATTTATTGACATCCTTTTGATAGTCACTTCTCAAGAATCTTGGATGCATTTTTTTCTTTCCTTCTTACTATTCCTTCACATGACTGATCATCTTTTGTGCTCACTATCATGAGGAACTCTATGAAACTCTAAAAGTGCCATTCCAATTACTTCATCAACATTGTCTTTTCCATTTGTAGTGTATACCACTACTTTTGAGCAGTGATTTAATGGTCAATATAAGATATAGAGATGTTTCTAATGATGTGTTCACTACCACAAGACTGTTGGTGTATGTTGCACTAGAGTTCTATTATCCATGATTGCAAATTATCTTGTGGTAGTGAACACATCATTAGAAACAAAATACACATCATTGCCTCTCCTCTTGAAAACATCTCTATATCTTATATTGACCATTAAATCGCTGCTCTAATTTTTCCCTTTACCACTGCTACATTTATACACAGTCACCATGATTCCTCATGATTGGTAAGGTTTTCCAT
Source organism: Chamaecyparis obtusa (assembly GCA_027943335.1). Classification (NCBI taxonomy): domain Eukaryota; kingdom Viridiplantae; phylum Streptophyta; class Pinopsida; order Cupressales; family Cupressaceae; genus Chamaecyparis; species Chamaecyparis obtusa. Next base: position 91,585 of record BSBK01003820.1, on the reverse strand, counting down.
TTCTTTCATTACACTGGACATTGCTTCCTTGTATCATTGCCTGCTCTTTTATAGTGACTATCACTGTTCTTCACAAGATTGCTTTTGTCACTTACCATGACTGCAAGAGATCTAAGAATTCAAAACTCTTAGAAACCCTCCTCAAAATAGTAGAGATTTTATTTTCACAAAACAAAAGATGTATCTCCCTGTGAACATTTTAATGAAAACTACTTTCTTTCTTTGACATCTTCCATTCCTTGTTACTTCCTTCAACAATTTACACTTTTTCTATGTCTGAAACATGCCTTTGAATGTCCAAAGAATGCTACTATTCTTTACATGAAATCTACATTTCATCATTCACTTATGAAAGAAACTGGTGTGTACTCTATGCTTTCTATCTACATGCATACTTCTCTCCACCAGTTATAGCCTAATCTACTTGATGATTATAATATTCACAAACTTGTGAAAACAATATTGTGTCTCAACGTGTAATGTAGTCCTCTCCAACTCATGCTTGAGGAGCTTATATAATAATCAACTTATTAATGTTTTTGGTTTTGATGTAAATTCTATTAAGACATTTTGACCGTCAACTCACTTATGTTTGGAGTCTTCTCCATATTCCGTACTCTTGGCCCAAATTTATTTATCTCACCCATAATAATTGGAAATGAAATGTTTGTATTTCATTGCTTACCATAGTTATCTATCGAACATGAATTAATCCCCTTCAATGATGATAAATGTTGATGGCAGTCCCAAGTATAGCCTGAATGAAATATTAATTCTGTCTTTGAGACTCTTAAATGTTTTTGTTTTAATTTGTAACTTTTTAATTCAAATTACTATTTATAAAGTTAAATCTTAAATGTCAAAGATAATATCAGATAGATTTAATTCTATTTCAAGCATAATTGGTAAGGGTGATGGTATGTTTCTTGATTACACCCCCCACCAAAATTTAAACTCTTTGAGGTATGTATGATATAACAAATGAGACTAGTACCATAAATAGGGTTTAAGAGATGAGGTCAAGTGGCCCACTTAGACATAAGGGATATCCAATGGTAGAATGGATACTTCTTAGGTTGAAAGATATTAGCAAATTTTGGCCTTATTGGAGTACTTCCTAAGAGGATGTGACAACATGTCATTGGTACTATATCACACAAAAATTTCTCCTTGTACTCACCAATAGAAAAATCTACATAATCTTGTTCCCTACTCACAAGACTTTGCTCATTACTCATTCATGAGGCTCTATATGGTCTTCAAATTTCTTCAAATGCAACTTCAAAACAAGATTGCTGATTGCAAAACCCCTGTACAGGACAATCAAGAACAACTTGTGTTCTTTGCCTTAAAACTTTATGAAAAAAATGAAAAAAATGAAAAAAATACAAGGAAATGCTAATAAATCAATATACCCCAAACACATTATATAAGGCAGGAACTTTTACGCTTGCGTCCCTTGTTCTATTGGCTCACCCGCAGATTTCTATTTTAGTTTCTTCTTATCTTTAAATTTTTCTAAGGGATTTGTTTATAGTAGACATACACTATCAAGCAAGGAAGAGGTTGTGATCAAGGATACACACCTCATCCATTCATGTTGTAGCTATTGGAAGTTATTCAAAGCTTCTATTCAAATTGAATAATATTTCAGCTTACCCCTCTGGCCAAAACTAATAGAATGCCTATGCTACGTGCATTGCAGTAGTGTTGTTGTTTTCTAAACTCACAATAGAGATTCTTCAACATTGTGCCATCTTCATTATTTAAGTGGAATAGATATTCTTCAACATTGTACCAACCTGTATCACCTGCAATATTTCCTTGCTTATGAAGAGGAATAGTATCATCAAAACACATTATTATCTTGTCTTTATCCCTGCAAGTCAGTGGTATTAACTAAAATTTCTCTTTGCCTTTGTGAACAATATATGTATCAACTCTTATATGCCCTGTAGCACAGGTGATGAACATTTAGATTTGCCTAAGTAGTACTTTGAGCTTTCTTGCGAAGACATGTACTATTGTGAAAATCATCACAAGTCCATTTGTTGGAGGAAATCTCACAGTACACATGTTTGGAGGTCTGAAGGAAACAAGAGAATTTGAAGAGTCACGAGTCTTAAGATTGTACTTAATATATCCAAGCTTCATTCAATGGTACATTCAAACATGAAACAAACCATTCTTAAACCAAATTAAACTAGTAAACCAAAGGACATACTGATTATAAGTAAACTAGTAAACCAAAGGACATGCTTTTACTACTAAGTCTCTATTTGTTGGGCATACTGATTATAAGTACATGACATATATCACAAATATTTCTAATTAAGGTTGGCAGGATGATTACACCTATCCTAAAAAAATACTGTCAAATCATTATGCTTTCAAATCAATTACCTATCGACGTATCCCTTGCGAGGGAGAGAAGCCAAACACATAAAGAACATGCACATAAACACGACAACTAAAAAACTTAAATGGAATACACCAAGAAGTACCAAATGATGAATGCTCAATTGTTGTAATGGAAAAGCAATATCAGAACCATCCATTTGTAGAACTTGATTTTTCTATAGTCCTCATGATTTTTCTTATTTCTTGTCTGTGCTTGGTGACAGGATTTTGAACATTGTTGACATACTTAAATGGAATACACAATACCAAATGATGATTGCTCAATTGTTGTAATGGAAAAGCATCAGAACCATCCATTTCTAAAATTTGATTTTGTATAGTCTTAATTATTTTTCTATAGTCCTAATGATTTTGAAAATTGTTGACAAAGAGTGTTTCTTTTTTTGATTATAGTATAAATGATTTTTCTATAGTCGTAATGATTTTTCTTATTTCTTGTCTTTTGTCCGTTTTTGATTTCCTATGTCTGTGCTTTGTGATAGGATTTTGTCACTTTCTTTTGATGGTATATTTCATTCACTTTATGTAGAATACTATTTTGTTCACTATTTTATTTCAGCTTCATATTTCTTTCATTTTTCATATACACAGAGACTACACATGTTGATAAAAAAATGAGCTATTTGATTTAGGTTTACTTTTCATTATTGTAAATGGTTAATATTTTTGATGGTACCCCTTGTTGTATTTCATATAAAAATAATCATATAAAAATAATAAATGTAGTAACGATGGTGCGGTGCATTATTGATATAGGCTCGATGACTCTTGTAAATGTGCCAAACTGTCAATGTGGTGGTGGGCAGTGTGTGTTGAACACTTCATGGACACCGAACAACCCTGGATGACAATTTTTGTGCTGCCCAAATAGAAAAAGGGTTGCTAATGTGTATATATTTAATGTTTCTAATATAAATACTATTCATTATAATATAAGAACTAATGTAGACTAGGTATCACAGGGAAATAATGGCTGCAGATACTTTAGTTGGGTCGATGACAACTCATCTGCATCTATCCGCCCAGCTCCACTTATCCGCGATGAAGGATTTGAATGCAAAATGTGTCAGGCTAGGGCAAATTCCGAAATTATATTTTAACGATGCCTTCTCTATATTGTAATTACATATCTTTGTTGCGACCATATGCAAAGATGAACTCAAGAATTAGTTAGTTTAATATTTTCATATTGTAACTAATATTTTAATATTGATATGACATAAATTCTCTTTGCCTCAAGTGCACATATATATGGTTTACATCTTTTTTTAGAATAATTCTTCATGTTTATGGCTTAGGTGTGCCCCAATCTGCTATCAATCACATGATTTAATGTATAGTGTTTTCTTGGTTATTCCATTTGTTCCTTGACCTTGACTATGTATTGACTATCATTTTCAAGCTTGAGTGAGGCTTTGTACCATGCAGCGTCTGCAGATTTGTACGCAAGGCTGATTTATGCTGGAGGTAAACTACATGTGTCATGTAAACAACATGGTTGAATGCTATCTCTTTTGCGTGTTTTCAAGAGTTTTCCCACCAATACAAGTGTAAATAACACATTGAATGTAATCTACAAACATTGTGTGGTATGAAGTCTCGCTAAAGTTTGAGTGCAGCATGGTATGAAGTCTCCCTTTATTCCAGTGAGGGATTGGAATGAGTTCATTTTGGATGCAAAGGAGAATGGGGATACTCAAAGAGGAATTACACCAAAAAATGAGAGAAGGTATAAACATGACAGCTGAGAAACATAAATACAGATTTCACAACAGCTGAGAAACATAATTGTAGGCATCACGGTCACAATTTTTTGGAGACAACGCAATTGAGTTGTATACCCAAGCGATGGAGTGCAACTTCTGCACCTCCAATTCCAAGTTGACACTACAGGATACAAAGACCATAGATAAGGAATAAATTTAGAGAGTGGAGGAGGTCCATAATGACCAAAATAATACATGATGAACCTCAAGTTAAATGAGGCAACTACAAATATTTTAATAGATTTTTATTATTAAATAATGAAATTTACATATACTAGTGTTCTAAGCCCCTTCATTACATGATTTATTATTGTAAGCCGCCTCTAAATTACGCATCTAGAAAATGAAACTACAACCTATTGGGATTGAGACAAACCTTATAGAACAATAATAGCTAGGAATGATCACTTTCCAACATCTGTTGAATACATATGTAGCTCATGAATACAAGGTCCTCCAATAGATGTATTCAACAGATGTTGGAAAGTGATCCTTCCTAGCTGTTGTTGTTCTATAAGGTTTGTCTCCATCCCAATAGGTTGTAGTTTCATATTCTAGATGTGTAAGTTAGAGGGGGCTTACAATAATAAATCATGTAATGAGGGGGCTTAGAACACTAGTATATGCAAATTTCATTATTTAATAATAAAAATCTATTAAAATGTTTGCAGTTGCCTAATTTAACTTGAGGTTTGTCCTATATTATTTTTGTCATTATGGCCCTCCTCCTCTCTCTAAATTTATTCCTTAGCTATGGTATTTGAATCCCGCAGTGTCAATTTGGAATTAGAGGTGTAGAAGTTGCACTCGATCGCTTGGGTATACAACTCAATTACATTGTCTCCAAAAAGATGTGACCATGATGCCTACAATTATGTTTCTCAGCTGTTGTGTCCTAAGACCCCTTATGACCCTTTATGACTATTTACAATCCCTAAGAATACATCTTAGAGGTCTTAAAATGTCATAAAGGGTCATAAGAGGATCCTAGGAGGGGCCAGATGAGATTCCACCTTCACGTGGTTGGCCCTGTTAAGTAGAGAATGTTATTGTGTGTGTGAATTTTGTACCTAGCTGTGGACACAACACTTCAATAAAACATTAGAGGTTAGCAAAAACTAAAATCTGCAAGTAATTGAAAACTAAACTAACCAGATGATTTACTACCTTCTAGTAGGTGCGAGTATGATCTTCTCAGATTAGACCGAGACCAGTGACATTGACGACACCTAAATGAAGGATTTGAATGCAAGATAGCAATGAAGTAATGAATGCAAATTAATCTATATTTTTGGGTTTTCTATGCAATAAGAATGAGAAATCTGATATGAATCTATTCTATATGAAATTCGTCTAGCAATGATATGAAATATGAAACTAGAATGAATTGAAAACAAGATTGATCTCACAAAAGTTGTTGATTCGCAAGAAGCTTCAATCCTTCAGATGTTGATTCTCCAGAGTAAGTATGCAAATTCTATGGATTCTGTGGATGGATTATGAAGAGCCGAGCTTTGATTTTATAGAAATCCAGGGTTTTGGAGGTGCATGGAAAAAAGCCATAAATCACTCTTGATAAACTCAAGTTGATTTCTGAGTTATCAGAAATAAAAGATATTTAATTTATAAAATCATGCAAAAGCAAGGCTTTAACTCAAAATAGAGTTTAGATCAACTTCCAACTCATCATCAGATGTTGAGTTTAAATTTAGAATTGATTGTTAATTTCTAGTTGCCTGCTTTTCTGATGGTGCATGATTTAATTATAAATTAATTAAAAATAAAGTGATTTATTCTCAACTTAACTGATTTTAAAATTAAAACAATTAATTTATGGGTTAATCAATTATTAAAATCAAACTTTTATTCAAAAATAATATCATTAAATATGACAACTTGCTTTAATTAATTAAATAATAATTTAATCAATTAATGATAGGAATTTTGATTTATTGTCAAATTTAAATAATAATACTTAGGAATAAATATAATTAAATTCAATTAAATAATTAAGTGGCAGAATTAAATCAATTAATTAAATATTCATCATATTCAATTAATCAACTTTAGGATAAATGTGATTTATCGCCAAATAATCATTAAATTAAAGATAATTAGGATAAATTAAGAATATTCCTCAATGCAGAATTTAAGATAATCAATTAGATTCGATGATAATCAATAGCGATAGATGAAAATGAATGGAGGAAGATAGACATGAAGGCTAAACATGAAAGGAATGAAAGCAAGATCATTGTAAGACAACTCATAAAATAGCCAAATGTTCGTGTATAGGTCAACCTTGTCAAGATCAAAGAGAGAAGATGGAATGGATGAAATATGTAGAAGAACTACGCATGATGCCTGATTGCCAAGTTTTCATCATGGTACTTATCCAAGGTGCCACAAGGGAGTGGTTTTCACCATAGGATGAATTTATTTGTCTTTACTTTTTATACCAAGGCGCCTATTTCCAGGTTTTCACCAATGCACACTTTTGATTTTTTTTTTTCATTTTTTAAAATTTTTTTTGGAAGAAGGCAAGCTCTTTAGATAATACTCCTTGAAAGGATAAAATCATGATATGCCAAGGATTCAAAATGATATGCTCAAAGATGCAGATAGGGAAAGGGAGATGGAAGAGAAAAATGGAAGATAAGGTTTTATGTAAAGCGAGTGAGGTTGGAAGATAGGAGGAATAGGCAAATGAGGAAAAAGGATAGAAGGTAGATGGATAATGAATGGAATGAATGTGAAAGGGTAAATGGAAAGGAAGGCAAGATCAACATCAACACAAACCTTGAAGGGTGGTGAGAGGATGGAGAAAATGTGAATGAAGGAATACGTGAAGAAATATAGTGAATGGATAGAAAAGGTTGTGGTTTAGGCACATGGAATGGAAGACTATTTTTGGAAGAAGATGAAGTGGAAGTCTTTGGAAGCTTGAGTGTCAACTTCACTTTTTTCTCAACACCAGACTCTTTCAAGAGAGACTTTGGAATCCATATAGCCGTAGGCTTTTCATTTCTTTTTGATAATCTAGAGAGAATATCTTTAATGATGGATTTTGGAACCCATACTTGTCTTGTAGTTTTTTTCTTAGATATCTCTTTTGACTTGATGCCTCTATGATGATTAGAGGAGACATGGTGATCTTTTTTTGACGGATTCTTGTATTGCTTCTTTTTCTTGTATTGAACATTCAAGTTACTTCCAAAGAACTTGGGACTTGTGGAAGAAGAAGGAGGATATGACTAGTTTAGATGGGTGGGTGGATGAAAATGATTCAAGGGTATGCATCTATGTTGATCTTGAGGAAAGATGGGAGATGGAGGGACGTAAGGACCCAATATGGATGGTGAATTAGGAGAGTTAGGAGGGGAAAGTGAAGGGACATAAGGACCCAAGATGGAAGGTAGACATGAAGCCCTTAGTAGTGATGGAGGAGGTCCAAGGATGGACATGGAAGATACAAAAGGATAATCAATAAGCTCATCAACATCTATATGACAACCAAAGATATCAACATCTTTAGAGTGAGCATTAGGATTTTCAATAGAATCGTGGACATCTTGAATATGAGCACCTTCTTTGATAAGATTGTTCAAAGCTTGCAAAGACTTAGGAAGAGTAGAAAGTGGAAGCGAACATGGAGTGGTAGAACAAGAAGATGGAATACTTTGATCTTGACAAGGATCTTTGGCTAGCACAAGCTCATAATTTTTTTCTTGATTTTCAATAGGCTTAACATTGGAAGTAACAACACCATTTTTACCAACCTTAATGGAAGTATCATCTTTGGAAATTGGAAGTGGGGTAAGGTTATTTTGATTTTTTCCATTATAGCGTATGAAGGCTTAGGCTCTTTGGGTGTAGCATTATTAAAAGTATTTTCAGCCAAGTGAAGGTTAGCTTGAGTTTCTTTAAGAGGTAGCCCTTGAGGATAACTGTAGGAAACCGCATGAAAAGTATTAGGGCTTGTGTCAGATGAAGGTACTGTGAAAGATTTGAAAGATTTGGAAGCTTTAGGAAATGTATGGGTATTGGAGGAAGTAGGGGATGGAAGGGAACCATCACAAGAAAAAGGTCCAACATTAACATGATCTTTCTTGAGAGTGTAATCTTTATTTTTAGCCTGAGATTTCTTGGAGGAGAGATTCTTATAGTATTGACGTTTCAAATCAGCATGGTACATTTTATATTCCTCAATAGAAGTAGATGTATCATCTAGATATTGTTCACAAAAATCATCAAAGTCTCTTTCAAGATCAAAATCATATGGATCACCCTTACGATCTATCCAATGTGACGACCCATTTGTAGTAAGCAGGAACACACGACGAGGAGGATTCTTAGGAACAGAGGTGTCATAGGTATCATTACATTGTCTATCATCATAGTCATCATAGTCTTCAAAGATGGGCATGTTACTCTCTGTGGAAGAGGTATCATAAGGGTTATCACATTGCTCAAATTATGTTGGGGGGCATGGTGACATGTATAAGTCTTTATCAAATGGAAAAGGGCATAGAGCTTCCATGGAGAACTCTTTAGGTTCCTTTTCTTTCTCAAGTTTGTTAAGCTTGACTTGCATAGTGTGCATCTGTTTCATCATAGTGGTGATTAGAGTTTCTTCCTCATGTGTACTGATTATATGAGACATGTGTACTGATTCTCAATGGCTACTGCTCTATTCCTGACATAGTGATTTATTAGACAGATTCTGAAACTAGGCTAAAAAAGCTAAGTATCTGACAATTCTGACAACTTTTCAAAATTTTCCCAAATGACTTTCTATAGGCTCATATGACTTTCTAACTCTTTGGGATGACTTTTGACTCCAGAAATGAATTTCACTTCAAATTTTGCAAATTTAGGGTTTTCAGTTTTGGATTGTTTGCAAATTGTACTGTCCAGATTTGAAGATTATACTAGATTTGTTCATTTTTAGTAGCCAAGTAGATAAACAAACACGCAGAACAACAAGCAAGTGATTTCAAGCACGTCTGAAAACAATGAACAAGGGCAAAAGCAACCTTGCGCATGAACAATCAAGTGACTGAATTTGTGCTAACCCCTAAGAGTGCTAATTGTGTATGTTCCAAAAAGTTTTGCAATAACGCACATAGTCCTAGAAAATGAAAATTTGGCCTCGCTAGGGTTTTTAGTAATGGTCTGACTCTGTAACTTTTATGATCGAAAGGGGTGAACTCCAATCTTGGTGCACCAGGGTTTTGACACAGTTCAAGAATTTAATCAATCAGGAGCTACTAGCGAGATCTAACAACCCAACAATGAACCACACTTGTGAAGATTTCTTCCACAAGGACATTTATATAGCGACTGTCACTACCACGGTGAAAATAGCTATTACCGCTTCAGGTTCCTTCAATGTGGTTGGCCCAATTCAGGGAATGTCCACTATGGTTAACCCTCTCTAAAGGTGACTCACAAAATATACCACATGGGGACTAGCTCCAGATTCAAGGATCTGAGTTTCTAAAACTACCCAAAAAGGGAGTAGAGCATAGTCCTCTAGCTTTTTCACTTTTAACCCAAACAAAGCAGACAGATAAATCCGACATGCTAAGACTAAGATTATCTCACAAAGATCTATGATGTCAACCCCTCGTGATCTATCAACCTCTTCGAAGAGAGAATGCTTCAATCAAAAGTTGAAGACACACCGATCTAGTAGAACGTGAGACTCTCAAAGTATCCTCCCCACCTACAAGGGATCCTTCCTTGAGAAGAGTTTCACTGGAAACCCACTCTCTCAAGATCCACAAATAGTGTTCATGGGGCCTAATTACTATGTGTAACAAAGATGCTAAAAGAAAACTATGTTCATTTTTAGAGCCCAAATGAAGTCTGTGATAGGAAAGCAATAAAAGTCACTCAAGCTAGACACATGAGATATTCGTTTTAAGTCCAAAATTGAAGTTTTATCAGCTGAGAAGATTACCTGAATTCTTCACAATGTGGTTAGTAGATTTTACCTATTTTAGCAATTTTTGTTGAGCTTTTCCATGCAAGCAAGCCACAAACTCTCCAACAAGCCAACAAGCAAACAAGCAAACAAGATATGCAAGGTATATTCAACTTATGAAAAACCTAGGGTTAGATCTGAAAATCAATTATTAGGAGCAATAATATCCATAAATTAATCCAAATGACAACTCATATCATTCATTGAATCATATGAAAAATAAGTGCATACCCATCACAATTTTTTTTTTTTGTTTGTTTTGCACTTGACCTAGTCAACAAGATCTAATTTTTTTGATATGATTTCGGCCATAAAAATAGAAATAGAAAAATAGAGACCCCTACTAAAAAATAGAGAGCTTTCCAAAAATGTAAAAATTTCAGAAAAATCTCTTCATTTGTACCCTAGAGACCCCTTTTGCCAAAACAAACCAATTTTTGAAAATTGACTATTTGAGCTATTATATTGCATCCAAATTCAAAATACAAAGAATGGACCCTCTATAGAATTTAAAGAGATTTCCAAAAATGTAATAATTTACAAAAAATATGATGATTTGTGTTGAAAATAATTTTTTTATGAAAAATCAAAAAATAATTATTAAAAATTCAAAACATCTCAAAAAATTCTGAATTTTTTATCGAAGCTTCCCTGATATGTTTCCAATCTACAAAAAACATTTCAGACCAAAAATCCAAGCTGTTTGGGAGATAAAATTAAATCTTTGAAACTTTAGGGTTTTAGCTCCAAAAAAAATCAAACGCAACATGTAAAGGTGGGTTGCCCCACGGTGGGCGCTAGAAATGTGTGTGTGAATTTTGTACCTAGCTATGGACACAACACTTCAGTAAAATATTAGAGGTTAGCAAAAAGCAAAATTTGCAAGTAATTGAAAACTAAACTAACCAGGCGATTTACTGCCTTCTAGTAGGTGCGAGTATGATCTTCTCAAATTAGATCGAGACCAGTGACATTGATGACACCTAAATGAAGGATTTGAATGCAAGATAGAAATGAAGCAATGAATGCAAATTAATCTATATTTTTGGGGTTTTCTATGCAATAAGAATGAGAAATATGATATGAATCTATTCTATATGAAATTCATCTAGCAATGATATGAAATATGAAACTAGAATGAATTGAAAACAAGATTGATCTCACAAAAGTTGTTGATTCGCAAGAAGCTTCAATTCTTCAGATGTTGATTCTCCAGAGTAAGTATGCAAATTCTATGGATTCTGTGGATGAATTGTGAAGAGATGAGCTTTGATTTTATAGAAATCCAACGCTTTGGAGGTGCATGGAAAAAAGCCATAAATCACTCTTGATAAACTCAAGTTGATTTCTTAGTTATTAGAAATAAAAGATATTTAATTTATAAAATCATGCAAAAGCAAGGCTTTAACTCAAAATAGAGTTTAGATCAACTTCCAACTCATCATCAGATGTTGAGTTTAAATTTAAAATTGATTGTTAATTTCTAGTTGCCTGCTTTTCTGAATTAAGTGGCAGAATTAAATCAATTAATTAAATATTCATCATATTCAATTAATCAACTTTAGGATAAATGTGATTTATCGCCAAATAATCATTAAATTAAAGATAATTAGGATAAATTAGGAATATTCCTCGATGCAAAATTTAAGATAATCAATTAGATTCGATGATGTGCATATGTGCCTTAGGTTAGGACTTCGATGTTGATTTTGTTCGATTTGAGGATGTAGGAGATTAATGAACATATAGCCCATTTTTGGGGTATTACAGTTATACTCTTCTCGAAACAAAGAGAAGCTCAATAATTTAAGGTCTTAGTCCATAGACAAATTAAATTAGACTTACTATCCAAAACACATAAAAAACATGCACATAAACACGACAACTGAGAAACATAAATGTAGATTTCACAATAGCTGAGAAATATAATTGTAGGCATCATGGTCACAATTTTTTGGAGACAACGTAATTGAGTTGTGTACCTAAGCGATGCATAGCAACTTTTGTACCTATAATTCCAAGTTGAATACATTTGTTGGAGGACCTTGTATTCATGAGCAACAAATGTGGTCAACTTGGAATCAAAGATGCAGGAGTTGCTCTGCATCGTCTGGGTATATAATTACATTATCTCCAAAAAATTGTGACCATGATGCCTACAATTATGTTTCTCATTTGTTGTGTCCTAGGACCCATTATGACCCTTTATGACCGTTTATGATCCCTAAGAATACATCTTAGAGGTCTTAAAATGTCGTAAAGGGTCATAGGAGGCTCCTAGGAGGGGCCAGATGAGCTTCCACCTTCACGCGGTTGGCCCTGTTAAGTAGAGAATGTTATACTCTACTCAAAAAAAAGAGAAGCTCAATAATTTAAGGTCTTAGTCCACAGACAAATTAAATCAAAGGCTTTTTTGAAGTCAATAAAGCAACAAAAAGCCTCGTCACCTAGAGTGTCCCATATTTTGTCAACTAAGTATCTAAGAGTCGCTCCGTGATCTATGGTGGAGTGTTTCGGTCTAAAACCATCTTGTTTGTGTGAAATAAGATAGAAAATGTGTGACTATTTGTAAACCGTAAACAACAACGACATAATATTGCTGTGATTAATTTGATAATATATATATATAATTAAATTGTATGTCAATATTTCAACCAACAAAGAATAGAAATATCGATGAGAAAGCTATACATTCAATGTTTATTGTGATAATTTTACGTCACCATTTCAATGTACATTGGTCACAGGGATAAGGCAATTCATCTAGGTTGAAGCAATGATTTTGACGTCATTTCCATCAATAGTTCAACCATTGACGATGTCGTAATTGTGACAAAGATTTGAAGTGTGTTATTTTCGATAAAAAAAAATCTGACGACCATTATGGTCGATTAGCTGACCAATAGGTGTTTAATATTCGACTAAACCTGGTCAAAAAACAAGCAAAAATTTACTAGTGTCCCTACAATGTCTCTTAGTTGTTTTGATGAGAAATATTATATGTTTAAGCCCTTACAAATTTTGGAGGGACAATAACATTTTCCATCACCTTTTCTTTTGAAGTTAGACCACAATCTAGTGATTGTCTCCCCATTTTGTTCTTCACTTAAAATATTTGACATGAACCTTCTTCACAAGAAAAAAATTGAGTCATGGAAACTTCAGTCTATAACCTTCACAAACTAAGAAAAATGATGCTGCAAGTACACAAATCTTCTTAGACCTGGGTGAACCCACAATAGTGGGTTACACTTTTTTGCCTGAACGGACACTGTACTCTAAATTTTGAATAAATATTTTAGATTCGAATGCATATTGTCGTTAAACCATTAAGAATCAGAAGATAAAGTAAATTAGAGTCTTTTAGGATTTTCTATCTAGATTTTAAATATATTTTTTATTTTTATTTTTGAATTGATTTGATTGGTTTTTTCTTTCTCCCACAAAAATTGGTATGTTGCTAAAAATGTCATTTTCAAAGAGTTACATTGTTTTCGTAGAGCATAACTTTTTTTCTAAAATAGATATCAATGTGATTCTTTCAAATTTAGTTTTTGAACTTCCATATGGAGGGCATGCAATTGGTTTTATGACATTATCATGATTATTTCATATTTTATTAACATTTGAAGTTGACTAAGCCATAATTTTGACATACCTTGACTACATAGCTTATAACTTTTTGTGTATATGTCCAATTTTATTTTTATGTTTTTTGATAGAAAGATAACTTCAATACCTAGGGAATAGATATTTTTTAGAATTTTGTTTCTCTCATTTACTATTTTTCCATAAGCATCGAACATAAAGGTGGAGATATGGTGAAATATCTATATTAAGTAAAACTAAAAATACAAAGTCATAATAAACTTAATATATATTAACATTATAATAATTGGAAAGAGTTTTCTCAGTAGTACCTTACTACATAGATAGGTTTTTTGAATGGATTCATTTGATCTACCAAAAGATAAAGTTGAAGTGATTTTTTATCAGCATTTTAATAGGTGCGAAGGAGACTCCATTGTAGGTATGAATGAGGAGTATATATGTTATATCAATGATTTTTTTATCTAAGAGGCTTTGAGATAACCATTTCTAATTAATTCCTTCAAATTGAACCTCTTAAGGCTTAAATAATCATATTTTATTAAAAATGTGTCATTTCAGCAAAAATCAGCATGTCTAAAAAAGTGTAACCCACTATTGTGGGGTCACCCACCTAATTATATATAGAAATTGAAAATTTAGTTATGAAATGATGTTTTAGTATAGTATACCAAATTGAAATACTTATGCTATTATAGTCTTCCACCTGTAACTCAGTCCTATTGTGGCAAGAAAGAAAGATATTCAGATAATATACTAGTTTGTAAATCAAAATAAAATATCATATATATTATACACACAATCTATTAGAAGTGCATCAAGGGTTAACCAAACTAATGGTTCTTTTCCCAATGCCTTCCAACCCAAAATCCTTCGCAGAAGCAAATATTCACCAAATTCCTTAATTTGATATCCTAACTTGAGGTTAATCTTAGTGAAGTATTGTGTATTATGGAGCCAAACCAAGAGGTCATTGATGTGCTGAGGGGAGACCTTTATTTTTTACTTCATCATGATCTAGTTGGGTGTGTGATAGTCAATGTAGAGGCACCATATGCCATCTTTCTCTAGAACAAGGACTAATGGGTTACAACATGAAGAAGGGTTGGGTGGTCACAATCAACTTTTTTTAGTCAACTTGGGAAATTCAACCCAAAAGAACCTTTAGAGGAGGCTATTTTTCTTTTAAAAAGTCTAGCAACTTAGAGGTGACTTGGGAAATTCAACCCAAAATAATACTTTAAAAGACTTAACGTTTGAGACAAGAAAATCTCATGTCCATAGTTTAAAAACAAGTCGTGACAAATTGACAAGCCAATGGTTGTGATTAAGGGAGATGTATATCTAGCATGATGAAGTAGTACCTCAACATGGACAACTTTAGCATGCTATTAGAAGGAAACCTCCTAGTAGAATATCCTACCAAAATATAAGATTGTAGCTAGCAATAAGCATTATCCAACTCTAGAACATGTAGTGCAACATCAAGTGATGCAACAAAAGACATACCTTGTGGAATATTTTGGGAACAAGCTTCCAAGGATGGTTGGATGGGGGTGCAATTTTTTGTCACTATCAAATCTTCAAGCACCATCAACTCTAAAGGGAACAAAGTATAAATTTATAGTCTTCACCTTATCAAGTTAAGGAATTTGGTGAGTATTCGCCTTATCATTGTTTATCATATCATACTATTCTTCACCATTTTTTCATTCAAACAATCATTTAAAAGGCATAATAGCATTAGATCTAGGCATATTTGTCATTTTAAGATCAATGATAAAGGCCCCCTTTTTTATTTTTTACATCATATCAACATTTTAATTGCCCAAACTATAAACAAAGGTCCTTATAATGCTTGTAAGCAATGTTGGAGGACCTAGGGCACAATGCTAAGCCACACACACACACACATGTGCGTGCACACACATGTGCATGCACACACATACACACACAAAATATACAACATATAAAATCTTCACCTGTATATAAGAGTTGATTAGAGAAGGTATATGCATAGGTGATGAACATGCATATTTGCCTAAGCACTACTAAGAGCTTACCCTACAACAAATGTACTATTGTGAAAATCGTCACAAGTCCATTTGTTGTCGGGTCTAGCTCCTAGTAGTTCTTGGTGAAATCTGCATGTTTGTCACCTGTGCATATACCTTCTCTCATCAACTCTTATATGCACAAGTGAAGTTTGTATATGCATAGGTGAAGGTTGATTAACTCCAATCTCCTATTTGTATCTATATGTTATCAAAGAAGTTCCACTAAGAATCTTGTCTACTTGAGACATTTGAATTGTTAAATAAATTTTTAAAGAAATTGGCATTTGAAATTTTATGAAATTTCTATTTTTCCTTAGATTCCTCTATTTATTTATTGGTTGTGTGATTAGAGGCTTCATTTAGCATACATGTTTCATAAGAGGCTTCTTTTAGCATACATGTTGGATAAGAGGCTCTTTCAAATACTTAATGCATTAAAATTTGGGGGTGACCTCAAATTTATCCTTGTCCGAGGGTGTAGTAACAACCTCTAGCTCCATTTTTACTTGGAAATTCCTACTAGTGGTGAACAAATAATTTTGCTTCTTTTTCTTCTTTGAATTGCCAATTTCATTCTCTTCCACAAAAATATGACTTATACATTTTTGTTTGTATTTATTGAAGTATTATTTGTTTTCAAGCATGCAATTTTTATACTTCGTTCCCTTCAGATTTTATGGTGCTTGAAGATTTGACAGTAACAAAAAATTGCACCCCCATCCAACCATCCTTGGAAGCTTTTCCCAAAATATTCCACAAGGTATATCTTTTGTTGCATCACTTGATGTTGCACTGCGTGTTCTAGAGTTGGATAATGCTTATTGCTGGCTACAATCTTATATTTTGATAGGATATTCTACCAAGAGGTTTCCTTTTGATAGCATGCTAAAGTTGTCCATGTTGAGGTACTTCTTCATCATGCTAGATATACGTCTCCCTTAATCACAACCATTGGCTTGTCAATTCGTCATGACTTTTTTTCAAACTATGGACACGATATTTTCTTGTCTCAAACGTTAAGTCTTTTAAAGTATTATTTTGGGTTGAATTTCCCAAGTCACCTCTAAGTTGCTAGACTTTTTAAAAGAAAAATAGCCTCCTCTAAAGGTTCTTTTGGGTTGAATTTACCAAGTTGACTACAAAATTTGATTGTGACCACCCAACCCTTCTTCATGTTGCAACCCATTAGTCGTTGTGCCAGAGAAAGATGGCATATGGTGCCTCTACATTGACTATCACACACCCAACTAGATCATTTTGAAGTAAAAAATAAAGGTACTCCCCTCAGCACATCAATGACCTCTTGGATTGGCTCCATAATACACAATACTTCACTAAGATTAACCTCAAGTTAGGATATCAAGTTAAGGAATTTGGTGAATATTTGCTTCTGTGAAGGCATTTGGGTTGGAAGGCATTGGGAAAAGAACCAATAGTTTGGTTAACCCCTGATGCACTTCTAATATATTGTGTGTATAATATATAAGATATTTTATTTTGATTTACAAACTAGTATGTTATCTAAATATCTTTCTGTCTTGCCACAATAGGATTGAGTTTGAGGTGGAAGACTATAATAGAAGAAGTATTTCAATTTGATATACTATACTAAAACATCATTTCATAACTAACTTTTCAATTTCTATATATAATTAGGTCTAAGAAGATTTGTGTACTTTCAACATCATTTTGCGTAGTTTGTGAAGGTTATAGACTGAAGTTTCCATGACTCACATTTTATTTTTCATTCTTCACTCTCTATTCCTGATGATGGATCACGGAGTGTGATCCGAAACGTCGATGCTAAAAAAACTTACACAATCGAATCCAAAAACTAATTGCATCATAATGGATTGTGGAAATCTGATGTTTTTAATAAGAAGGTTGATGTTAGATAATTTAAGTGAAGAACAAAATGGGGAGACAATCACTAGATTGTGGTCTAACTTCAAAAGAAAAGGTGATGGAAAATGTTATTGTCCCTACAAAATTTGTAAGGGCTTAAACATTAGAAGATTTCTCATCAAAACAACTAAGAGACATTGTAGGGAGAATGGTCACATTGAAGGGAGGTTTGATTATCATCCATTGGTAAGTTTTTCATTATATTTTTTTAACAATTAATATACATATGAAATACACTTGATGATGAGATCATTATCATGGTTTATTTGTGTTCATCATTTTTATATAGGTCGACCTCCCCAGGACAATACGTGATATGGACCATGGAGGTGAAAATATGGAGAATATGGTTTTGGAAGTGGAGGATCATGGAGGTGCGAATATTGAAGTTGAAGATTATAATCCCATGGAAGATGATGATCATGTGCCAGATAACACATTTGAAGATGGTGGTACTAATACATTGATCCATGACACATTTGGTACTGGCATAGCTGATGATGATGATCAGGATGATGTTGATGTCATCCATGATATACTTCTACTTGAGAAGGCAAACATGACCCTTTACGAAGGCTCCCAAACAACTATTCTCTCTACTGTATTGTTGTTGTTGAACTTGAATGTTATGAATGGTTTATCCAACATAACAATGTCACATATGCTAAGGTATGTCATATATGTCATTATAGTCAATAATGGGTGAAACATGTACCATAAATATTTTTAATATTAACAACTTATATTTTTTTTGCTGTAGATTGATAGATGATTTTTTGTTACCACCATCGAATATTCTTCCTTGCTCATACCAAGAATTATGTGCCACTATGAAAGATATTGGAATGGATTATCAAGAAATAGATGCTTGTCCCAATGATCATATTATTTATCATAAAGAACATGAATTTGCAAAAGAATATCCTAAATTTCATACAAGTAGATATCGACGAGATCAAATAACAAAAAAGGTGCCTCACAAGGTTCTTCGTTACATCCCTATTATACCACGTTTGCAAAGATTTTTTAGGTGCACTAGCTTGGCACAATTTAAAGATTACCATGCACACAATAGGAGTCGAGATGACATTATTTGAATGCCTGCGGATGGTTCAAAATTTAAGGACATAGAGGAAAAGTGGCCACACTTTATTGAAGAACCTTGAAATCTCAATTTTTCATTGGCAGCAAACAGTGCCAATCGATTTGGAGAGTTGAGATCTGTTTACTTTGTTTGGCCTATTTTTGTCATCAACAATAACATTCCTCTATGGATTTCAATAAAGAGGTTGCACATTATGTTCGCAATGATTATTTTGGGTATTTTATCATTTAACAATTATCTGCATGTAATTATAAATCTTGCAGTAAAATGGTCACAATAATTATGTAATGTTGTTGTTCATTCAACTAGGTAAGTACCAAGTTAAAGATATGAATGTATATATTGAGCCTCTTATCGATGAGTTGCTGGAGTTATGGAATGGTGTCACTATGTATGCCATCTCTAGACCAATAGGACAAAAATAATTTCAATTCCATGCAATGCTTGTATGGACAATACATGATGCCCTAGGGCTAACCCATTTTTATGGTATGTTATGGTGAATTCAAGTTGCACATGATAATTCTAATTATAAAAATTAACATATTTAATCCAATTACATATCATTCTCTTGTAGGTCTTTGAACAAAGGGAAAATTTTCATGTCCAGTTTGTGGTCCAAAGATGAAATCTTGTCATTCAAAAAGTTTAGGAAAGCAGGTATTTGATGAGTATAGGAACTTCCTCCATAGAAATCATAAGTATCAAACTACCAAAAAACATATTTTCAACCAGAAAGAAGAGACTACATCAAAGCCACAAATAATGAAAACTCGCTTATGGAAGTTGGCATATAATAGAATTCATCGTTAAGGTACTACCATTCCACCTAATAGTTTATGTTTGAAATTTATATATTTCTATTATGTTTTGTTTTCTGATTATGTAATTGATGATCGTGAAGGTTGTCAAGGCAATACTACTAAAAACCTTCCAAAGGGACTAAAAAATTATCACAGATAATTTAGTAGATTTTCCTACTACGAGAAACTATAAATTGTGCATTTGTTTGATGCTATGCATATTGGAAATAATGTAATGAAGACACCATGGAAAATATTGGATGGAAGATGTGACAAAGATTGTCAAAATTTGTAGTGACATTAATGAATCCAATCATGCAATGAAATTTTTTATTGAATCAAATAGAAATGGAGACCAGATTAATATAAGTTCACTTCCTTGGTTATTAACGGAGCAACAAAGTGATGCTATAAAAGAAGTCATACAAAAAATTTAATTTTCCACAAGATTTTCTACGAACATAAGCAATCTCATATCAAAGAAAAGTGAATTTGGGCCAGGGTTGAAAACGCATGATTGGCATACCTTCATCAAGGTAAGTCATGTTCTTTTATATTTACAATATATTTGTAAACTGCAGGTACTTTTCATTGTATTATGTGAGAAAAAAATGACATGATTAATTTATAATTGTTGTAGTACGTGCCACCCCTATCTCTTCTAGAGAACTTTGACAATAACATCAAACAAGTGATATATGATCTTGGAAAATACATGAGGTAAGCAGTGATATCTATTTAATTTGTTGATATCTCATATTTATATATTTTTGTGTCTTGAATGTCTTGTAGGTGGTTGTCATCTAAAGAAATCTATAAAAAAGATATAAAATATTAGAAGAGAAGAATTCCTCATCTAATGTGTGAAATGAAAAAGTGTCTACCTTCAACTTTTTTCAATACACAAGAACACTACCTCATACACCAAGTTGAGGAGATTGAATTGTGTGGACCTGTACACACTTGGTCAATGTGGATGGTTGAGAGGCACTTGAAATTTTTGAAGGCTTTGGTTTGACAAAGAGAACGTCTTGAGAGTTCTATGTTGGAGGGATATATGGTATACCAGACTATGGTGTACGTTACTGAATATCTTCCTAAGCTTGTAGCAAAGATCCATATAGATCGCATTTGGGATCTCGACACCATTATAAAATTTGAAGGGGAGTACTTGGTGGGGAAAGGTAGATTGAGGAAAGTGAGAGGTAATAAATTATAAGATGTTATTGTAGTTAATTAATTCTTAATCTTCAAAATTAATCGGTTGTAAGTTGTTTATTTATTTTTTGTACAATTGCTCAAGGGTGGGATGAAATACATTTGTAAATTGCAAACAATCAAGACTGGATGACGGTATGGATTGAATGATGTCATCATTTTGGTCACACATTAACATGGGAAGTTGTGTCTTCATTGGTTAAAAAGCTCATCGTAATGGAGATTCAAATGTTACACAAAGGGAAATAGATTTAGCATATGGTTTAAGATATTTTTAGGTACGTATAAATTTTTTAATCACTCGTACGTTTATCGACTCCTGATGCAATAATTTTTACATGTTTGACATATTATTGCAGGTCAAACACCACATGCTATGTTTTGCAATGTTCATAAATTTCACATCAAAAAGTTGGATGACACAAAGAAAACTTGTGATTCTAGGATAAGTGCAGTCTTTCAGGTGACTAATATTTCATCTAGAAATGACTTACATCTTCGAGAGTCTCAAAATTGATACTATAAAATTTTGGATGATATACTTGAGTGTGACTTTAATTTTTTCAGAGTAGTTCTCTTCGTCGACAGATGGTACAGGCTACAACTTAATCAAAATGATCCTGATCGAATTGTTATTGAACATGACAATGAATTTCCAATGAGTAATACAAGGTGGTTTGAGCTAGTTGGGGATGATCCCTATGTTCTTCCAAGTCAATGTGAGCAACTATTTTACTCAGAGGTTCCACATAAACCAGGTTGGTCATTTATTATTAGACATGATCCAAGAGGAAGGCCGTTAAGGTATAATGCAATAGAAGAAGAAGATTCTGAACAAGTAAAAGATGATGTAGATGATGATCACGATTGACAGTTAGTTGATGATGTTCCTGACACAACTTCTCTCTTGAAGAAGAATAAGATGATGATGCTATTGATCATAATGCTGATGATGATGTTGTTGTTGATGATGACATTGATGACGATGATGACAAAGATGGCGATAATGATGGTGGTGGTGATGACGTCGATGATGATAATGATGGTGGTGGTGATGATGTCGATGAAGATGATGATCATGGTGATGCGTTGGATGAAGAAGATGATCAATGACATGAATGAAATGTATAGTTATGTGACCACTTCTTACTCTATTTAATATTGATTTCTTGATAGAAATGTACAGTTATTTGATCAATGCTTAATCTAATTAATTCATGATGTACCTTTTAATGTTTTTAATTCAAATGGGATGCTTATAGGTTTTTAATGTACTTACTATGTAATTTTGAGTATATGTATCATGAATTTTTTAGCAAAGATAAAATAATTAAATTACATATGTAGGAACCCGAATCCCTTTCAAGAGCATCCCACATAGTCTCATGGATCGACAGGTATAAGTCAATACACCCTATAGAGATTAATGTCTTTTATAATTTCCAAATTATCTTGCATTACTTTCTATCTCTCTCATTTGATGGAGTGTAGGTAGCAAAAAATAGGTATTTGTCAGATGTATCTTCCTCAAATGAAGGAGAAGAAGAAAGTGAGACATGTAGTATGTTTGAATTAGGGAGATCAACTAGAGGTCAAAAGACTAGAAGGAAATTCAATACGGTGATGAGAGAAAAGGTGACATTGAGGTACCCTTTAGGTACCAACATCTACAGAAACAATGGGTCCCCAAGGAAGTTCCACCAATAAACACTGATTTTAGTGTTAAAGGAAAAATATATATCACATAGCACCATCGTCATTACATGGTTTGAGCCTATTTTCCATGGATGACATAAAGGTCTCTTACAAGAAAGTTGTTGAATTGATTGAGTATGTTGGACCTTGTTATGATTACAAGAGTTGGATGCAAATTGTTTTATATAAAAAAAGTATGTGTAGGTATGCACTCTCAAAAAATTATATTCAACAAAAAGACAATGAACAAAGTAAACGAGTGGCTATATACATTGATGGAAGGCCAAACGCATAAGGGATTATTGTAGGTTTTATAAATAGTACGTGACTTGTGTCAACTATTAAGCAATCCAATTGCATATTTGAGGCGCGTGAGGGAAATAATATATTTTTATGTGTGATAAAATCAATACGTGTAGAGGAAGAGTTTCTTATTGATTACAATTTGAATCACATAGATACAAACAATGTCACTATCATGGGGGTGTATGTACATACTATGTACCATTAAATAATTGTGTGTTTTTTTCTAACTTTATTATATTTGAGTTCTTGTTGTAATGTTGAATTTAATCCTTCTAGGAAAGGAAATTCATCCAAAGAAACTACTATGAACAAGCCCTCCAAAACCAGCCACATCTAGAGAGTCTCCTCACCATCCACCTCATCTCCATCATCATCTTCTAATAAAATTTATTAATCTAGTCCTTTCTAATTATTGGGTATGTGCAAGATCATGAGGGGCCAAAAAGTGGTGATGTGAAAAGTATTCACTTTTCACTCGTCCAAAAGGGCATGAAAATGCTTGTTGACTTTTTAGTAGGCCTGGGTGTCAGTACACCTGGGCAAAGTTGACACCAAAGCACAGGCCTAATCAAGTACCTGATAATTGTGGCATAAATTCGAAACCCGCAAGCCCTTTTCTTCATTTCTTTCCACATTTTTCTTTGCCAAAATAGCTTGATATATCATATACCCGATATATTTTCAGATATCTGATTTTGGAAACAACAAATTCAACTCCCGAGCATATTTGGTAAGTAATTATTTATATATTTTTATTATTTTATTTCATTTTCATGCTAAATGTAGCATTTTTTTTTGAAATAGGGTTTTGTATTTATATTTGTAATAATATATGAAATTAGATTGAAATTTAGATTTGTTTTTTATTTAATCAAGCATGGCTGACAACAATGAAGAAAATAACCCTCGCGCACCAAATAACGATCCCAAAAACAATCCCCCATATCTAAACCCTAAATCTTTACAAGATTTGATACAAGAAAATTTGAACACAATACGAGGTTTCCAAAACACATATCAAAATATACCTACATTAGGTCCCATGCTTGCCACACTAAATACAATTGTTGGAAATATTGACACACTCACGCAGCAACATAATGCTGCTCTTCATTGGCGTGATGATATGCATGCCCAATTTGATGACGGGCTTGACCATGATGGGATTGTGGCCCTTAATATAACTAAGGAAGATATAGCCACCCTTTTTGTCAATCCTAAAACTAGAATACCAGTTGACCCCAAAAAGCCCAAATTATCAATAAAATGGTGCACAAATGAAGCAATGCGCACAAACTTTTGGGATCGCTGGTGGATGGTTTTTGATAAACCACCCCATAGCAATTTGGAGGTCCCATTTTATATCATTAAAAAATTGTATGCTGAGTTTGTGCTTGGTCACCATGTTGATTATTGGAGTATGAGGCCCAACATGGGCGTAGGCAGAGGAGCTCCTCAGACTAGGCCATTTGCCCAGTGCCGAAAGGCCACTACCTTTGTCCCCCCCATTGATGTCACACCCCCCCCCTCTAGTGCAACATCCCGATATCATTGCAGAGGCTGCCTCATAGACTATTAGGGCCATTCATTTACTGAGTGATCAGTTGATCACGCAGACCAGGTAAGTGTTGCCTCCTGGTGTGGATGATGTTGGTGCATCGACATCTCATCATAGTTCACATGTATGCGAGCCTCATATGTGCATTATGTGTAGGCATATGTGCCTTGGACCGCTTATTGATTCTGATACATATCAGTTTCATGTTATTGATGAGGAGGATACAAGAGATGTAGCTGTAGAGGCTGCAACTCCTCATGGAGCATCTAGATCTCATGAGAGTGCTCAGGAGGTGCACGCAGAGCCATTGACTCCTGTTGATACAGTAAGAGTAAACATTATAAATAAATTTGTCACATGACTTATTTAATTTAAAAATAATTTATTTATTTAGATTAGTTTTAATGATTTCATGCACTTATGTATATATATTTTTTCCATTTATGTTCAGTCGATGACACAGGAGGAGGTGAGACAGGTGGATGAGTCCACACTTTCGGCCATTTCATTTGGCCTTGATGACTATACGGTATATTATAAATTATGTACCCATTAGTTTTTTTTTATATCATTTGGTGTACATGCTTAAATCTCTATCAATTAGAGCAATAAAATTCATACATTTACTTATATATTGTCATCTGATTGTGTTCTTGCAGGGTACAACCGATGTTAGTGGGGGGCACGAGGGGGTTCCTTCATCAGGTGTCGACAAAGGAAAGGTAGTTAATTGTTTAAGATTAATTATGCATGCACATGTATGCCACTTGTGTGTAGTAATAAATATTTTACTTGCACTTTATTGTATAGGGTGTGGCTATTGATGATGTCTTGACAGCTGTTTGACAACGTAAGGTTACAGGCATCTAGATTCAGAGTGATAGCCTGACTGTACGTAGAATTTTACAAATTGTTATTTGTATTTTGTAACTAGGGTTACTATGATGAAGTACATTTATATATAATTGATAATCTTTTTACTCTCATAGGTTACTCCGAGTGTGAGGGAGGGCCCATGAGAATCTTTCATATATTTGTTGACCTAGCCCACCATTCCAGAGGAGGGATCATCAGATATAAGTTTTAATTTTAGTTCAATCAATTTATAATTTTATTATGCTATCATCCTATTTTGTAGATTTATTACTCTATGTTGCACCACTCTACTAATCTCATTATTGCAAATATATATTTATAGGTCATAGTTGGTATTATTGGCATGGTCCCTTCGCTACCCAGGACTTATGCTAGGACACCTAATCATGGCAGGCGACCAAGAGACCAGGTACAAATATTTGTATTCAGTTATAATTTTAATTAAATTAGTGTTTGAATTATGAACTATATATATATATGTACAAATCATATAAAGTAAGCAATCTAACTTGGGTTTGAACTCATTTTTTATGCAGGATCAATCAGAGCCCAACACTTCTTCAAAGAGGCTACATTTTGATGATCCCCCTATGGCATAGGATGTAGTTTTAGTTTTGTGGTCATTTAGATATGCCACTTCGCACATTTTGAGATGGAATATATGCCACATTGTACAACTTAAAACATTGATTTTGTAGACATTTTGAAATGGCTTGTGCCATATTTGTATATGGAGATACTTTTGATACATTTGATACTTTGTATATATAGAACATGTTCATTTATATGTTATATTTGCGTCATCTTTTGTATATACATATTTATTATTCATGTTTATGGAATTGAATGGTGAAGTTATATCTTGACTATGATTATCATTATGATTGAAATTATATCTTGTTGAAGTTACATTTGTTTTTCTTTACTCTGGAATACCCTGTTCATGGAGCTTATTATGTTTGACGTTTAACTTCTATAGATTTCCTATGTTCTTATGTTTCATACCATTATATATACTCACTTGAGCCACTTAGAACTACATTGTTTGAATACTATATATATACTCACTGTGTATATAACTCATCATATTGGGGTCACTTGAGCCATGGAAGATTGCTGCCCAATCGTGCTTAGTGCACCTTGGGGTCACTTGGATCAAGCGTGGTCACGAGTGTTCTAGTGACTCCGTGGGTGAATTGAGGTTGTCACTGGCGTTTACCCGGCCAACCAAAGCTGATGGAGCAAATGGTTCGATGCAATGTCAGACGGTTTGAAAGATATGCTGCTGAGCCACTTTCAACTGACCCTCACTGCAAGTTTTGGCATCAACTAAGATTGCCTTGCCAAATGCAAACAAAGTTGAATCGAGAAAAAATGAGAGAGCTTATAGTAGAACTCAGAAACACAATCCCGTAGCACCTGACAGTTTGTCGATACCTCTCATGAGCTCTGAGATACGAGCCCTGGAAGATCACTGCCCAATCCTGCTTAGTACACCTTGGGGTCACTTGGGTCGAGCATGGTTGCGAGCATTTCCATGACTCCGTGGGTGGAATGGAGTTATCACTAACATTTACCTGGCCAACCAGAGTTGATGGAGAAAATGGTTCAATGCCAGGTCAGATGGTTTGAAAGATATGCTGCTGAGCTGCTTTCAACTGACCCTCACTGCAAGTTTCAGCATTGACTGAGATCGCCTTGCCAAATGAAAATGAAGTCAAATCACCCAAAACTGAGCGAGGTTATAGTAGACCTTAGAAACATGATCCCATAGCACCTGAAAATTTGTTGATACCTCTCACGAGCTCTGAGATACAAGCCACAAAAGATCGCTGCCCAATCGTGCTTAGTGCACCTTGGGGTCACTTGGGTCAAGCGTGGTCGTGAGTGTTCCCGTGAATCTGTGGGTGGAATGGGGTTGTCACTGGCATTTATGTGGTCAATCGGAGCCGATGGAGTAGATGGTTCAATGCCAAGTCAGATTGTTTGAAAGATATGCTATTGAGCCGCTTTCAACTAACCCTCACTGCAAGTTTTGGCATCGACTGAGATCGCCTTACCAAATGCAAATGAAGTCAAATCACCCAAAAATGAGAGAGGTTATAGTATACCTCAAAAAAATGATCCCATAGCCCCTAATGGTTTGTTGATACCTCTCACGAGCTTCAAGATATGATCCCTAGAATATCGCTGCACAATCATGCTTAGTGCACCTTGGGGTCACTTGGGTCGAGCGTGGTCGCGAGCGTTCCCATCACTCCGTGGGTAGAATGGGGTTATCACTAGCATTTAACTAGCCAACTAGAGCCGATGGAATAGATGGTTCGATGCCAGGTCAGACGGTTTGAAAGATATGCTATTGAGCCGCTTTCAACTGACCCTCACTGCAAGTTTTGGCATCGATTGAGATCGCCTTGCCAAATGAAAATGAAGTTGAATCACTCAAAACTAAGAGAGGTTATAGTAGACCTCAAAAACATGATCTTATAGCACTTGATAGTTTGTCAATACCTCTCATGAGCTCCAAGATATGAGCCCCAGAAGATCGCTGCCCAATCATGCTTAGTGCACCTTGGGTCACTTGGGTTGAGTGTGGTCGCGAGCATTCCCATGACTCCATGGGCTGAATAGGATTGTCACTAGTGTTTACCCAGCCAATCGAAGCCAATGGAGTAGATGGTTCGATGCCAGGTCAGACGGTTTGAAAGATATGCTGCTGAGCCACTTTTAACTGACCCTCACTGCAAGTTTTGGCATTGACTAAGATCGCCTTGACAAATGCAAACGAAGTCAAATCACCCAAAATTGAGAGAGGTTATAGTAGACCTCAAAAACACAATCCCATAACACCTAATGGTTTATCGATACCTCTCACGAGCTTCGAAATACGAGCCATGAAAGATCACTGCCCAATCGTGCTTAGTGCACCTTGGGATTACTTGGGTCGAGTGTGGTTGCAAGCGTTCCCATGACTCCATGGGTGGAACAAGGTTTTCATTGGTGTTTACCTGGCCAATTGGAGCTGATGGAGTAGACAGTTCGATGCCAAGTTAGACGGTTTGAAAGATATGCTACTGAGCTTCTTTCAACTGACCCTCACTGCAAGTTTTGGCATCGACTGAGATCGCCTTGCCAAATGCAAATGAAGTCAAATCGCCCAAAAATGAGAGAGGTTATAGTAGAACTCAAAAACATGATCCTGTAGCCCTTGATAGTTTGTTGATACCTCTCATGAGCTCTGAGATATGAGCCCTGAAAGATCGCTGCCCAATCGTGCTTAGTGCACCTTGGGGTCACTTGGGTCGAGCATGGTCGCAAGCATTCCCATGACTCCGTGGGTGGAATGGGGTTGTCATTGGTGTTTAATTGAC
This sequence comes from Chamaecyparis obtusa, assembly GCA_027943335.1. NCBI lineage: Eukaryota > Viridiplantae > Streptophyta > Pinopsida > Cupressales > Cupressaceae > Chamaecyparis > Chamaecyparis obtusa. The sequence continues at coordinate 62,906 of BSBK01003820.1, read as the reverse complement.
CAACTAGAGTTGATGGAGTAGATGGTTTGATGCTAGGTTAGACGGTTTGAAAGATACGCTGCTGAGCCACTTTCAACTGACCCTCACTGCAAGTTTTGGTATCGACTGAGATCGCCTTGCCAAATGCAAATGAAGTCAAATCACCCAAAACTAAGAGAGGTTATAGTAGACCTCAAAAACATGATCCTATAGCACCTAATAGTTTATTAATAGCTCTCACGAGCTCCGAGATATGAGCCTTGAAAGATCATTGCCCAATCATGCTTAGTGCACCTTTGGGTCACTTGGGTCGAGCGTGGTTGCGAGCATTCCCATGACTTTGTGGGTGGAATGGGGTTGTCACTAGCATTTACCTAGCCAACCAGAGCTGATGGAGCAGATGGTTTGATGCCAGGTCAGATGGTTTGAAAGATACACTGTTGAGCTACTTTCAACTGACCCTCACTGCAAATTTTAGCATCGACTGAGATCGCCTTGCCAAATGCAAACAAAGTTGAATCACCCAAAACTGAGAGAGGTTATTCTAGACCTTAGAAATATGATTGAGTAGCATGTGATGGTTTTTCGATACCTCTCATGAACTTTGAGATACGATCCTTGGAAGATCACTGCCCAATCATGCTTAGTGCACCTTGGGATCACTTGGGTCGAGCGTGGTCGCGAGTGTTCTCGTGACTCTATGGGTGGAATGGGGTTGTCACTGGAATTTACTCAGCCAATCAGAGCTGATGGAGTAGATGGTTTGATGCCAGGTCAGATGATTTGAAAGATACGCTGCTGAGCCACTTTCAACTAACCCTCATTGCAAGTTTTGGCATCGACTAAGATCACCTTGCCAAATGTAAATGAAGTTGAATCGCCCAAAATTGAGAGAGGTTATTATAGACCTTGGAAACATGATCTCGTAGCCTCTAATGGTTTTTTGATACCTCTCACAAGCTCTGAGATACGAGCCCCAAAAGATCACTGCCCAATCATGCTTAGTGCACCTTGGGGTCACTTGGGTTGAGCATGGTCGCGAGCGTTCCCATTACTCCGTGGGCAGAATGGGGTTGTCACTGACATTTACCCGGCCAACCGGAGCTGATGGAGTAGATAGTTCAATGCCAGGTCAAATGATTTGAAAGATACGCTGTTGAGCTGCTTTCAACTGACTGTTAGTGGTATGTTTGAAATTTGAACTGTGAAACTAATCATGATTAAGCTTGTGAAATTTGAATTGTGAAGCTTATTATGTTTGAGCTTTAACTTTTATAGATTGTTTGAAATGATAAAAAATAATATCCTTAAAGTATTATAAACAACAATCAAATATGTAAAAATTCAAACCATGCAAATGACATAAGTAAATGACATGTAAGATCCCTTCTTGGCACTATTGGCCACCCATACATGATTTTGGTCATAAGTCCTTATCAAGAGTTTTAGGACATTTAACTTTTAAATCAAATTGATTGTTACAAATTGCCATTAAAGGCTTCAAAAGATCTCAATTAACCATTAAGGATCCTTTTGTCCTTCTATCTCTGAGTGGATCCATGGTGACCATAGGTGTCTTCATAGGTGCTCCTGCACAAGTTACAATCCACATACAAAACCAAGTTTATTGACTCAAAATACAATCTAAGAAAGGTGAAATTAATGTAATTAAATTAAGCTTAACGAACTTAGAAAACAATGCACTAAGTTAACTTATTACCTAGTCAAGTGTTCCTAAAGGGTCATCTCTTTGCTTTAGGGTCTCCAATAGTGCTTCATGATCAACAGTACTAATAGTCCAAAGTTCTTTTGTCTTTGGTCTTCCTTGATGCTTTGACAACTTGACATTTGTTTCTATAACAAGGTGTGAATACATGAGAATAGTTTTGTGCTTCTCATAGTATTCAAATGTGGGAATTCCATTCTTTCTAATCATGTATATTCGTAGCCATGTTCCCGCAATAACAACTGAACTAGTAGGATATGTGAACCCATCACCATCTATCATCAGTTGTACAAGCTTATGTTTACCTTATACACAATGTGCTAACCAATAATCTGACCTCTCATCATTCCCCTATGGTGCAACCAATGCAAAAACATTTCCTGGCGTCAGAAGATCTAAAAGATGGTCATAGTCAACTGAAGTGTCCATGTCATCATTGCTTATAGAGAGTGTCAAAGATAAAGGAGTTAGATACTATGGAACCCATGTATCCACCCACTCACTTGACTCGCAATGATCCCAATCATACTAAAAACACATGGGGCAAAAACAAGCCAACTCTCGTGTCCAAATGGTCCATGTACTACTATTGGAGCTTCGGAATGAATGCATTTTTGAAGAGTCTTTCATTGTTTGACAATCCAATCTATCTCCTATAGTTCCCTCCTTAACCAACCAAAAGAATCTACACACTATAGAATCAAGAGTCCCCCCCTGTGACAATGCTAAAGTACACCAATCAACAATAGAATGAGCATCAAGAAGTACAACACCTAAAATCCTCAATTGGTCCTTAACTAGAGCTCTCTTCACACATGCACCTACTCCGTCATGCTCCCCTTTCCCATGACCTGACTAGAAAAAACTCCAAATATGAGGTACAACTATCTTCACATGCATTCTACACAACCAATAAAACATTCTGGCATTCTTAAATTGACCGATGCAATTATCCGATCAAATGAGATACCTATCCATAGCAATACCATTTTCCTGCAAGAAGTCAAAATAGTTCTGGAAACAATGTTGAACAAACTCATGAGAGTGAGACTTGTCATCACTCATATAAAAATGGCACTCTCTGATTATCTTTCAGTTATCTTTTGTGCTATCAGGGGAATGTCTATATGTGATGTGTACAAAAATAGCAACCTGAATGGAATTGTAATATTGAGCTTGAGTCTCATTTTGGGGCTGCAATGTATAGTTCTCCGCAAAGTCTACAACGGATATAATAGTTCCAATGGGGAAAGTGTCCTTAGATGTCCTGAATTATTGATCCAACCATTGAGACCTGTGACTATGACTTGCATACTTGTAAAAAAGATTTTTCTTGAAATCCGAGACAAAATCAGCAACGTTGTATTCTTTTGCAACTAACTCACATCTAGAGCCTTCACCTCCACTCTTCAATGTGTATTTCACAGTTTCATATACCTTTTTTTGGATGAGTGTCTTTCAAAAATTGTGTTTTAAACCCTCATGAAAACATGTTCTAAACTTGGACAAGCCACCACATTCTGAGCACTTGGCATTTAAGAAATCTTTTTATAAAATAAACAACCATCATCTCTATGACATAAAAATTGATCTAGCAAGTCTCTTGATGATTTGGGAAGACCACTTGCACCACAGTCCTCTACCATTTCATTAGTATACAAAGTAGAATGAATGGACCATAATAATTCATGATGCATTGAAAACTCAACATGATATTTGCAACATGTATTCCGAATCTTAAGGGGTACATAATAAAATGGCTTCATGAATTCAAAAGAGCTTTGTGATATTTTCAATGTTGGATGTGTCTCACAAAATTTTTTATACAACATTGTTTGACTTACCTCCACATAATGTTTAGGATGTGGAGTGTGGTCTCAATTGCCAACTCTCAACTTCAAGACATCCTTCACATTTGGTGACACTCTTGAGTTAGCATCCCAAAATTGTTGAATTTCATCCTTGACAACATTTGTTAGCTTCTTATCGAAACATGCAAGTCTCCCACCATAAGCCCATGTATCAATTTGAAGCAGATCATCAAGTCTTTCTCTTCTTGCAAGTGCTCTACCCAAAGTTTTACGGTCTATATTGAAGTCAACACAAGTTTGTCTCAACAAACGAGCCTTTCTCAACTGATGACTTACTAAGGAGGTTGTAATAATCCTCCGAGAAACTCTCTTGTTTTTTTCTCTGCTAGTCCTCCCAATGCTATTGAGAGCATTGAAAAGATTCTTCACAACAATGGCATTTCTCTCCATTTTTTTGTTCACATGAATCTTCAATTTCACAAGCACAGGTCTCATCTTTTGCATCTTTAACAACTACACAAAAATTTGACATTGCTCAACAAATGTCTTTGTTCCAAAAAATTGATCATAAAGTCTTGAAGCCCACAACCTAACGGTTCTATGTGACCTCTTTCCTTCCCAATTATTCATAATATTCTCCTCAATTTCAATTAACCATTTGGGTCTTCCTGAAAGCCCCGAATTTGAAGTTTGATTATCTTTATTGCAAGGGACTTCATTTCGCATATAATTTGGAGATGTGTAGCATTCATGTGGTTCTTGTGCAACATTTTCATTCCCCAAGTCTACATTTTCAATCTGCATCTGTACATTTTCAAATTCAACATCCTCTTCACTTACAACTACATTTACGGGGTCTGATTGATTAATGTTTAACATACCTTCTCTCCTTCTTCGGTGATTTTCCTTATCCTTTTCCCTATATGCTTGAATTTATTCATTCGTTAGCTTCCTCTTGTGTTTAGCCTTTCAATGACCACTGCTTCTCATGGTGAGACCACAAGTCGACAAAAATTAAACAATGGGCCCCAAATCACATTTCTTTTTTCTGCAACACGTGAAAAAAGTATAAAATCTCCTGATTTTCTGGTTTGTGGGGACATGGAATATTTTGGTCAAATCTTACCTATCCAAAATTGGGGATCCGATTTCATATCGGGTACCCGATATTCCCAGGTAGATTAAAAAAAGGGTGGGAGCAAATGAAAAAAATTGAACTTTTACATATATTAATGTATATAATATATATATAAAAGAGGCATATGATATATATAATGTATATATTATATATATACTAATGTATTATAATATACTAATGTATTATATGTACTAATGTATTATATACTAATGTACTAATGTATAATAATTTATATTATATACTAATGTACTAATGTATAATATACTAATTTTTATTTTTCATTTCTTCTAGGTCTTTAAAGGCGGCTGGCTAAATCTTTGTATTAATTGTTAGGGAATGCATGAAAATAATATGATTCTGAGCACGAGCGTGAGTCCCTATAGGGGCATAGTTGTGCCTTTTATAGGCGCTGTAAACCCTAGCTACACATAAATGGAGGCTTTGAAGAATAGTTCACTGGAGGTGGATTACAGAAGCAAAGGGCAAGAGAATCACTATATTTCCACAACTTGTGGCTGTGAAATGGTATCTTTCCCTACTTTTTCAACTGGAAGTCTAAATTACAAAGGTTCTCGAAATACATTCTAGTTGAACTAGACAATTGTACCACACCTGTTGATAATCCGACAGCTCAATAGAGTCATTGGGAGGTTAAACAAGAACAACCAGATGGATCTTTGAACCGATTGAAGATTATGAAGAGCGGGGAAGGGTTTGGTTAAATGAGCAACTGTACTGGAAATTATGCAAGTGCTGTAGAACTAACCGCATTAATAAATTTAAAGAAGACATCAGCGGTGACGCAACATTATGAGGAAAACCTTGCCATTTCGATGGCACCGCCCTGATATTATGAAGAATGTCTTGCCGCTTCAATGCCGGCACCGCCTCTATCTTAGACTTTCGCCATTGCTTCTCATCAGTACTCTAAGATATGGCAGGGATTGCGAGCTTTTGCATAACATAGTCTATCATAAATTATCTATAAATCACCACGTGTTACAGTATTCTACGCATTTATGAATGACTTACTCAAAGAATTTAATTTTCACCATAATTTTGGCACCATGAATTGTCATTTTTCACTCGGAGAGAAGCTGTGGATTGCAAGAATTTGATAAATTTGGTTTATCACAATTTCTTTCTCTGCCATTTCTAAGTGATAAGGCCTACTAGGACCCCTAGGGAGTCCCCATGACCCCTTTTGACACATTGGAAGGCTCAAGTGTGTCTTAAGGGGTCCTAGGACCCCTTAAGACACACTTGAGCATTCAAATGTGTCATAAGGGGTCATGGGGCCTCCCTAAGGGTCCTAATGCATTATAAGGCATAGTAGGACCCTTAGGGAGTCCCCATGACCCCTTTTGACACATTTGAAAGCTCAAGTGTGTCCGAAGGGGTCCTAAGACCCCTTAAGACACACTTGAGCATTCAAATTTGTCAAAAGGGGTCATCGGGACTCCGTAGGGGTCCTAGTACGTCTTATCATGCGTTAGGACCCCTATGGAGTCCCCATGACCCCAGTTGACACATTTGAATGCTCAAGTGTGTTTGAAGGGGTCCTAAGACCCCTTAAAACACACTTGAGCATTCAAATGTGTCCAAAGGGGTCATGGGGACTCCTTAGCAGTCCTAACGTGTGATAAGGTGTACTAGGACCCATAGGGAGTCCCCATGACCCCTTTTGACACATTTGAACACTCAAGTGTGTCTAAAGGGGTCCTAAGACCCCTTAAGACACACTTGAGCATTCAAATTTGTCAAAAGGGGTCATGGGGACTCTGTAGGGGTCTTAGTATGCCTTATCATGCATTAGGACCCCAATGGAGTCCCCATAACCCCTCTTGACAAATTTGAACACTCAAGTGTGTCTGACGGGGTCCTAAGACCCCTTAAGACACACTTGAGCATTCAAATGTGTCAAAAGGGGTCATGGGGATTCCCTAAGGGTCCTAACACATGATAAGGTGTACTAGGAGCCCTAGGGAGTCCCCATGACCCCTTTTGAAACATTTGAATGCTCAAGTGCATCCGAAGGGGTCCTAAGAACCCTTAAGACACACTTGAGCATTCAAATATGTCAAAAGGGGTCATGGGGACTCCCAAGGGGTCCTAATATGTGATAAGGCATACTAGGACCCCTAGGGAGCCCCCTTGACCCCTTTTGACACATTTGAATGCTCAAGTGTGTCCAAAGGGGTCCTAAGACCCCTTAAGACACACTTGAGTGTTCCAATGTGTTAAAAGGGGTCATGGGGACTCCCTAGGGGTCCTAACACATGATAAGACATAATAGGACCCCTAGAGAGTCCCCATGACCCCTTTTGACACATTTGAATGCTCAAGTGTGTCTGAAGGGGTCCTAAGACCCCTTAAAACACACTTGAGCATTCCAATGTGTCAAAAGGGGTCATGGGGACTTCCTAGGGGTCCTAATGTGTGATAAGGCATACTAGGACACCTAGGGAGTCCCCATGACCCATTTTGACACATTTGAATGCTCAAGTGTGTCCGAAGGGGTCCTAAGACCTCTTAAGACACACTTGAGCATTCCAATGTGTCAAAAGGGGTCATGGGGACTTCCTAGGGGTCCTAATGCATGATAAGACATATTAGGACCCCTAGGGAGTCCCTATGACCCCTTTTGACACATTTGAATGCTCAAGTGTGTCCAAAAGGGTCCTAAGACCCCTTAAGACACACTTGAGCCTTATAATGTGTCAAAAGGGGTCATGGGGACTTCCTAGGGGTCCTAACGCATGATAAGGCATACTAGGACCACTAGGGAGTCCCCATGACCCCTTTTGACACATTCAAACACTCAAGTGTGTTTGAAGGGGTCCTAGGACCTCTTAAGACACACTTGAGAATTCAAATGTGTCAAAATGGGTCATGGGGACTTCCTAGGGGTCCTAAGGCATGATAATGCGTACTATAACCCATAGGAAGTCACCATGACCCCTTTTGACACATTTGAATGCTCAAGTGTGTCTGAAGGGGTCCTAGGACCCCTTAAGACACACTTGCACATTCCAATGTGTCAAAAGGGGTCTTGGGGACATCCTAGGGTTCCTAACGCATGATAAGGTATACTAGGACCCCTAGGGAGTCCCCATGACCCCTTTCTACAAATTTGAATGCTCAAGTGTGTCTGAAGGGGTCCTAAGACCCCTTAAGACACAATTAATCATTCAAATGTGTCAAAAGGGGTCATGGGGACTCCGCAGGGGTCCTAAGACCCCTTAAGACACACTTGAACATTCAAATGTGTGAAAAGGAGTCATTGGGACTCCTTAGGGGTCCTAACATGTGATAAGGCATACTAGGATCCTTAGGTAGTCCCCATGACACCTTTTGACACATTTGAACACTCAAGTGTGTCTGAAGGGGTCCTAAGACCCCTTAAGACAAATTTGAGCATTCAAATATGTCAAAACAGGTCATGGGGACTCGTTAGGGGTCCTAACATGTAATAAGGAATAATAGGACCCCTAGGGAGTCCCCATGACCCCTTTTGACACATTTGAATGCTCATGTGTGTCCGAAGTAGTCTCACCCCTTTTGACACATTTGAATGCTCAAGTGTGTCCGAAGCGGTCCTAAGACCCCTTCGGACACACTTGAGCATTCAAATGTGTCACAAGGGGTCATGGGGACTCCCTAGGGGTCAGAACGCATGATAAGGCATACTAGGACCCCTAGGAAGTCCCCAAGACCCCTTTTGACATATTTGAATGCTCAAGTGTGTCCAAAGGGGTGCTAAGACCCCTTAAGACACACTTGAGCATTCCAATGTGTCAAAAGGGGTCCTAAGACCCCTTAAAACACACTTGAGCATTCAAATGTGTCAAAAGGGGTCATGGGGACTCCGTATGGGTCCTAACACATGATAAGGCATAGTAGGACCCCTAGGGAGTCCCCATGACCCCTTTTGAGACATTTGAATGCTCAATTGTGTCCGAAGGGGTCTTAAGACCACTTAGGAATAGTTGAGCATTCAAATGTGTCAAAACGGGCCATGGGGACTCCCTAGGGGTCCTAACACATGATAAGGCATAGTAGGACCCCTAGGGAGTCCCCATGACCCATTTTGACACATTTGAATGCTCAAGTGTGTTTGAAGGGGTCCTAAGACCCTTTATGAGACACTTGAGCATTCAAATGTGTCAAAAAAGGTCATGGGGACTCCCTAGGGGTTCTAGTATGCCTTATCAAGCGTTAGGACCCCTAGAGAGTCCCCATGAACCCTTTTGACACATTTGAACACTCAATTTTGTTTGAAAGGGTCCTAAGACCCCTTAAGACACACTTGAGCATTTAACTATGTCAAAAGGGGTCATGGGGACTCCCTAGGGGTCCTAACATATGATAACGCATACTATGACCCTTAGGAACTCCCCATGATAGCGTTTGACACATTTGAATGCTCAAGTGTGTATGAAGGGGTCCTAAGACCCCTTAAGACACACTTGAGCATTCTAATGTGTCAAATGGGGTCCTAAGACCCCTTAAGACACACTTGAGTGTTCAAATGTGTCATAAGGGGTCATGGGAACTCCCTAGGGGTCCTGAGGCATGATAAGATGTAGTAGGACCCTTAGGGAGTCCCAATGACCCCTTTTGACACATTTGAACACTCAAGTGTGTTCGAAGGGGTCCTAAGAGCCCTTAAGACACACTTGAGCATTCAAATGTGTCAAAAGGGGTCATAGGGACTCCCTTGGGGTCCTAACATGTGGTAAGGCATACTAGGACCCCTAGGGAACCCCCTTGACCCCTTTTGACACATTTGAAGACTCAAGTCTGTCTGAAGGTTTCCTAAGACCCCTTAAGACACAGTTGAGGGTTCCAGTGTGTCAAAAGCAGTCCTATGACCCCTTAAGACACACTTGAGCATTCCAATGTGTTAAAAGGGGTAATGGGGACTCCCTAGAGGACTTAACGTGTGCTAAGGCATAGTACAACCCCTAGGGAGTCCACATGACTCTTTTTGACACATTTGAATGCTCAAGTGTGTTCGAAGGGGTCCTAAGACCCCTTAAGACACACTTGAGCATTCAAATGTGTCAAAAGGGGTCATGGGGACTCCCTAAGGGTCCTAACTAGTGATAAGCCATACTAGGACCCCTAGGGAGCCTCCTTGACCCCTTTTGACACATTTGAATGTTCAAGTGTGTTTGAAGGGGTCCTAAGACACCTTAAGACACACTTGAGCATTCAAATGTGTCAAAAGGGTTCATGAGGACTGCCTAGGGGTCCTAACATGTGATAAGGCATACTAGGACCCCTAGGGAGTCCCCATGACCCCTTTTGACACATTTGAACACTTAGGTGTGTCTGAAGGGGTCATAAGAACCCATAAGAGACAATTGAGCATTCAAATGTGTCAAAAGGGGTCATGGGGACTCCCTAGGGGTCCTAACATGTGATAAGACATACTAGGACCCCTTTTAAGTCCCCAAGACCCCTTTTGACACATTTGAATGCTCAAGTGCACTTGAAGGGGTCCTAAGACCCCTTAAGACACACTTGAGCATTCCAATGTGTCAAAAGCAGTCCTAAGACCCCTTAAGACACACTTGAGTGTTCAAATGTGTCAAAAGAGGTCATGGGGACTCCTTAGAGGTCCTCACGTGTGATAAGGTGTAGTAGGACCCTAGGGAGTCCCCATGACCCATTTTGACACATTTGAAAGCTCAAGTGTGTTCGAAGGATTCTTAGGACCCCTTTGAACACACTTGAGCTTTCAAATGTGTCAAAATGGGTCATGGGGACTCCCTAGGGATCCTAACACATGATAAGGCATAGTAGGACCCCTAGCGAGTCCCCATAACCCCTTTTGACTTATTTGAACACTCAAGTGTGTTTGAAGGGGTCCTAAGACCCCTTAAGACACACTTGAGCATTCAAATGTGTCAAAAGGGGTCATGGGGATTCCCTAGGGGTCCTGGTATGCCTTATCATAGGTTAGGACCCCTTAGGAGACTCGATGACCCCTTTTGACACATTTGAACATTCAAGTGTGTCCGAAGGGGTCCTAAGACCCCTTAAAACACACTTGAGTGTTCAAATGTATCAAAAGGGGTCGTGGGGCCTCCCTTGGGATTCTAACATGTGATAAGGCATACTAGGACCCCTAGGAATTCCCCATGACCCCTTTTGACATAGTTAAATGTTCAAGTGTGTCCTTAAGGGGTCCTAAGACCCCTTAAGACACATTTGAGCATTCCAATGTGTCAAAAGGGGTCCTAACACCACTTAAGACACACTTGAGCATTCAAATGTGTCAAAAGGGGTCATTGGGACTCCCTAGGGGTCCTAACATGTGATAAGGTGTACTAGGACCCCTAGGGAGCCCCCTTGACCCCTTTTGACACATTTGAATGCTCAAGTGAGTCTGAAGGGATCCTAGGACCCCTTAAGACACACTTGAGCGTTCCAATGTTTCAAAATGGGTCATGGGGACTCCCTAAAAGTCCTAACATGTGATAAGGCATATTAGGACCCCTAGGGAGTCCGCATGACCCCTTTTGACACATTTGATCACTCAAGTGCGTCCAGAGCAGCCCTAAGACCCCTTAAGACACACTTGTGCATTCCAATGTGTCAAAAGGGGTCATATGGATTTCCTAGGGGTCCTAACATGTGATAAGGCATACTAGGACCCTTAGGGAGTCCCCATGATCCCTTTTGACATATTTGAATGCTCAAGTGTGTCCGAAGGGGTCCTAAGACCCCTTATGACACACTTGAGCATTCAAATATGTGAAAAGGGGTCATGGGGACTCCCTAGGGGTCCTTACATGTGATAAGGCATACTAGGACCCCTAGGAAGTCCCCAAGACCCCTTTTGACATAGTTGAATGCTCAAGTGTGTCCGAAGGGGTCATAAGACTCATTAAGACACACTTGAGCATTTCAATGTGTCAAAAGGGGTCATGGGGACTCCCTAGGGGTTCTAGCATGTGATAAGGCATAGGAGGACCCCTAGGGAGTCCCCATGACCCCTTTTGACACATTTGAACACTCAAGTGTGTTGTAAGGGTTCTTAGGACCCCTTACGACACACTTGAGTGTTCAAATGTGTCAAAAGGGGTCATGGGGACTCCCTAGGGGTCCTTATGCTTGATAAGGCATACTAGGACCCCTAGGAAGTCCCCAAGACCCCTTTTGACATATCTAAATGCTCAAGTGTGTCTGAAGGGTTCCTAAGACCCCTTAAGACACACTTGAGCATTCCAATGTGTCAAAATGGGTCCTAAGACTCCTTAAGACATACTTGAGCATTGAAATGTGTCAAAAGGGGTCATGGGGACTCCCTAGAGGTTCTAGCACGTGATAAGGCGTAGTAGGACCCCCAGGGAGTCCCCATGACCCCTTTTTACACATTTGAATGCTCAAGTATGTTTGAAGGCATCCTAAGACCCCTTAAGACACACTTGAGCAATCAAATGTGTCAAAAGGGGTCATGGGGACTCCCTAGGGGTCCTAGTACACCTTATCACATGTTAGGACCCCTAGGGAGTTTCCATCACCCCTTTTGACACATTTGAATGCTCAAGTGTGTCCTAAGGGGTCCTAAGACCCCTTAAGACATAGTTGAGCATTCCAATGTGTCAAAATGAGTCATGGGGACTTCCTAGGGGTCCTAACGTGTGATAAGGCATACTAGAACCCCTAGGGAGTCCCCATGACCCCTTTTGACAAATTTGAATAGTCAAGTGTATTTCAAGGGGTCCTAATACCCCTTAAGACACACTTGAGCATTGAAATGTGTCAAGATGGGTCATGAGGACTCCCTAGGGGTCCTAACACATGATAAGGTGTACTAGGACTGCTAGGGAGTCCCCATGACCCCTTTTGACACATTTGAAAGCTCAAGTGTGTCCGAAGGGGTCCTAAGACCCCTTAAGACACACTTGAGCATTCAAATGTGTCAAAAGGGGTCATGAGGATTGCTTAAGGGTCATAATGCGTGATAAGGTGTACTAGGACCCCTAGGAAGTCCCCAAGACCCCTTTTGACACATTTTAACACTCAAGTGTGTCTGAAGGGGTCCTAAGACCCCTTAAGACACATTTGAGTGTTCCAATATGTCAAAAGGGGTCTTAAAACCCCTTAAGACACACTTGAGCATTCAAATGTTAAAAGGTGCCATGGGGACTCCCTAGGGGTCCTAACTTGTGATAAGGCATAGTAGGACCCCTAGGGAGTCCCCATGACCCCTTTTGACACATTAGAACACTCAAGTGCATCTGAAGGGATCCTAAGATCCCTTAAGACACACTTGAGGGTTCAAATGTGTCAAAAGGGGTCATGGTGACTCCCTAGGGGTCCTAGTACGCCTTATCATGCGTTAGGACCCCTAAGGAGTCCCCATGCTTGAGTGTGTCTGAAGGAGTCCTAAGACCCCTTAAGACACACTTGAGCATTCAAATGTGTCAAAAGGGGTCATGGGGACTCCCTAGGGGTCCTAACATGTGATAAGGCATACTAGGACCCCTAGGGAGCCCCCTTGACTCCTTTTGACACATTTGAATGTTCAAGTGTGTCCGAAGGGATCCTAGGACCCCTTAAGACACACTTGAACATTCCAATGTGTCAAAAGGGGTCATGGGGACTCCCTAAGGGTCCTAATGTGTGATAAGGCATATTAGGACGCCTAGGGAGTCCCCATGACCCCTTTTGATATGTTTGATCACTCAAGTGTATCTGAAGGGGTCCTAAGATCCCTTAAGACACACTTGTGCATTCCAATGTGTCAAAAGGGGTCATGGGGATTTCCTAGGGGTCCTAGTGCATGATAAGACATACTAGGACCCCTAGGGATTCCCCATGACCCCTTTTGACACATTGGAATGCTCAAGTGTGTCTTAAGGGTCCTAAGACCCCTTAAGACACACTTGAGCATTCCAATGTGTCAAAAGGGGTCATGGGGACTTCCTAGGGGTTCTCACACATGATAAGGCATACTAGGATCCCTAGGGAGTCCCTATGACCCCTTTTGACACATTTGAATGCTCAAGTGTGTCTGAAGGGGTCCTAAGACCAATTAAGACACACTTGAGTGTTCAAATGTGTCAAAAAGGGTCATGGGGACTTCCTAGGGGTCTTAACATGTGATAAGGTGTACTAGGTGTGCTAGGGAGTCCCCATGACCCCTTTTGACACATTCGAATGCTCAAGTGTGTCCGAAGGGTTCCTAGGACCTCTTAAGAGACACTTGAGCATTCAAATGTTTCAAAAGGGGTCATGGAGACTTCGTAGGGGTCCTAACGCGTGATAAGGCGTACTAGGACCCCTAGGGAGTCACCATGACCCCTTTTGACACATTTGAATGCTCTGGTGTGTTTGAAGGGGTCCTAGGACCCCTTAAGACACACGTGAGCATTCCAATGTTTCAAAATGGGTCATAGGGACTTCCTAGGGGTCCTAACATGTGATAAGGCATACTAGGACCCCTAGGGAGTCCCCATGACCCCTTTTGACACATTTGAATGCTCAAGTGTGTCCGAAGGGGTCCTAAGACCCCTTAATACACACTTGAGCATTCCAATGTGTTGAGAGGGGTCATTCCAGATTCTTTAGTGCTTCTAGTGAATCCAAATTTAGTTCTTATAAAGATGAGATGTTAGTGAATGACTTCTTGCTAATACTACTCTTTGACCAAATCTAGATTTCAATCCTTTTGTGGATCTATAGGCTCAATCGAAAGTCCACAAGATTGGCCAAGAGAAAAATGGGATTGTATATCAACTGATTACAAAATGTTCAGTTGAGGAGAAAATGTTGCAACGATCAAGAAGAAAATTGACTATGGAAAATCTAGTTATCAATTCTGTTAAGAATGAAACTATTAAGGAATTGCATGAATTGCAAACCATGAAAATAACCTTCTGCAACAAAGAACATTCAAGCTATATAATTTATTAACTCTGAATTTAAATGTCTTATCAGCATTCATGGAAGAGATTTCATTAGCATCCATGGAAGAAATTTCATTAACTTCAAACAAAATCATTTAAAAAAATTCATTAACTTCAAGCGAAATCATTTAAGACAGACAGAAACAAAATCGTATTACTCAGAAATGGCAGAGAAAGAAAATGAGATAAACCAAATTGATCAAATTCTTGCAATCCACAGCTTCTCTCCGAGCACAAAATGACAATCCATGGAGCCAAAATTATGGTGAAAATTAAATTCTTCGAGTAAGTCATTCAGAAACACACATAATACTGTAACGCATGATGATTTATAGAGAATTTATGATGGACTATGCTGTACAAAAGCCCACAATCCCTGTCATATCTCAGAGTACTTATTAGAAGCAACGACGAAAGTCTGAGATAGAGGTGGCACCGGCATTGAAGGGGCAAGACATTCTTCATAATATCGGGGTGGCGCCATCGAAATGGCAAGGCTTTCCTCATAATATCATGCCGCTGCTGATCTCTTATTTAAATTTATTAATGCGGTCAGTTCTATGGCTCTTGCATAATTTCTAGTACAGCTGCTCATTTTACCAAACCCTTCCCCGCTCTCCATAATCTTTGACCGGTTCAAAGATCCGTCTAGTTGTTCTTGTTTAACCTCCCAATGACTCTGTTGAGCTGTCGGATTATCAACAGGCGTGGTACAATTGTCCGATTTAACCAGAATCTATTTTTGATATTAATATATAATTAAATAATATTTAATGTAAAATGTATATTATATATAATATTTAATATATATAATATATAATCTAATATATAGTTTTTAATATTAATATATATTAAATAATATTTAATGTAAAATGTATATTATATAATATATAATTGATATTATAAATATTTAATATATCTAATATATAGTTTTTTATATATAATATATCATATGAAGAATGGAGAAATGGGAGGGAGAAAGTGGAGGGAAGGGAAAGTGAAAATTAAAAATTCTGTCGTCATTTTCGGATACCCGAAAATATTGGGTACCCGATTAGGCTCGGTATTGTCTTGTGCACCAAACCTACATGGTCAATTATTGAAATGTCTCAAATACGTGTTTTCCCAATGTTTCTCTGAGTTCCAGACTTCGACAATGTAGTTGATGACTTTTTTTCACCCGAATTTGATAAAATGTAAAGGGTATTTTAAGGAGATTATCAGCTTTCTATCGATATAATTGCTGTCAAATTTTGAATTCAGTAAGTAATTATTAGTTATTTTCTAATTGAGCTACCTCTAAAGTGCTGATTTCTATACTGATTGAAAAATGACTATAACTTTCAAATGGTATAACATTTTTGAAATTCGAAAAATGTGTCACATTCTGTGCTTCGCCTATTATAAGAATTTTTTTTTTTTTTGAATTTTGTAAAGTTTTGAATGAGTTAAGGTGGTCAAATACGGAAGTTTTTTTATTTTGAAAATGTTGTAGCAAAAAATTCATAATTAATTATTTTTTTGGAATAAAATTACAAAAAAATATTTTTCACATTCGAGCATGAGTCTACTACTTATATATTAAATATTATAAAAAAATATTATCATTTGATCATGATTAAGGTGGTCAGACATACACCTACTTCTTATTTTTTTCCTAAAATTTTTGTACTACTGTATTGAAATCTATACTTTTCACCAATTATATTAATTTTTTTTTAGAAAAGGCCTAGTAGTTTAGAAACTAAATTCAATTTCCTACAGATTCTATTGTTACAACTTTTTGGTATTAGGTTGATAGCTAGTTCAAATTTTCACGTCAAGTTGACTAACCCTGATTTGCTGATTTTTCATTGCCACTTTTGGGCATAGTTTGGCCCCTCATGATCTTGCACATACCCTATTGGTTAACTTTAAATAATAATACAAGGCCACGATATGGAGCAGCCACATAGAGGGGACAATGATGATCGTATAGGCACTTCTTCTTCCCAGCAGGTAACCCTCTTTGTTATTGTACTACAAATTAGATAGAAAAAAAATGTTAAATAGTGTTTTTTATTATGTTCTTTTCATCACAGTTTTAGAGTAATTTTAATAGTGCTAGTAATATTGTTGTCACAGATAGGTGGTCATTAGAGAAAGGGAAAGGAACCCACACCAGTCCCTCAGGAGGAGTCCTTTGACAAGGACCTAGATATAAATTTTTCAACTTGTGATGACCCGACCACTGCAATTAAGAAGTGCCTCCAAAGAATTGGAAAAATATTGTGTCAATTGTCATCTATATTCCCTCCGAATCCTGAGACAACAAAGAAGGTGACTAAATTGATGCACCGAGTTAAAAATTACAAAGTAAGTGTTAATGTAATTTTTTAATTATAAAAAAAGTTCAATAATAGTTTTTATGTTATACTAGTCTTTGATGTCATTATACTAGTTTTTATGTTATACTAGTCTTTTATAAGCGGGTGGGTTGTTTTTACAATTTTTTTTTGCATAGTTTTCATCCTCGTGGCCTTGATGAGGGTATTGTAGGTGGTTCAGGTAGATTGCATGTTCTATTATCTATTTTTATGGTCTAACAATATTGTCCATGCTAGTCCATGCTTTTATTATGCTCTAACAATCTTATTCTTTAGCACCTGTCAATGATCATATGGTATCACCACCTCAAACATGGACAAGCCTAGATGTACTACTGCCTGAAATGTTGGCAACATGCAGCATGGCCATAGATGCCATGGTACCACCTACTGGTATGTATATTTCATTTTCTCTCATTATTCATATGTTTATTTCCCTTAAAGTATTCTTTCTTGGGGGCATTTTGTAATGGATTCAATTTATGCAACAGGAGATGCATCACATGATGAAGAACTTCCTGGATGTACTCATATTCCAAGTACATGAATGATGAAGGATTGCATATTTCTCATGAGTGACGAAGAAGGAGTTCCCTTGAAAGTAGCCAAACTTCCAGGTACTTTAAAGATTGGACCTTTCTTTTACTATACAATCATATCATGTTAATTACACATTGCATTCAATATGAGAATCTTCCATCTATTTTATTCTTATTTTATACTATTATATCCTTTGACTAATGATCCCATGATTATTTTTCATGGAATAATGTTTTTTATGATAAACTTAATGATGAGTATTTGCGGATATTCAGGCCCACCCTCCGTACATGGTGGAACATCATATCTGAACTAAAACCCCAATCCACTATTTTGATTTCATATCATTGCTAGGATAGTTTTCCTTTCATCCATTTCTTGAACTATATTAAAGGTAAGTTCATTTCATTTACGAATCTAACACTATTTTTTTTTTAAAAGGTGGAATGCCCAAGATAAAAAGTTAAAGGATGCTCTCGTAGAGAGTATGACAAACTTATTTGGACCTCGTCCATTTGAGAAAAAGAAGCTCCTTGAGAAAGGTGGGTTATGTTTGAAGTATATTAGGGACCAGTACAGGAGTACATTAATAAACAACATGAAGTACAAGTGTCCCCCCGGCATTCCCGATTTAGAGTGGCAAAATATTATTTTGGATGTGAAGGAGAGAAGTGAAAGAAAGAAAGGAAATACACCACCAGACAACAAAAGAAGGTATGTGATACTGTTAAGAATGTAATTATGTACTAAATAATCTTTATATTTATATGAACTAACATATTTTAAACTTTTCATAGATTGCCTGACACATCAAAGGCAAAAAAGCCAAGACTAGAAAAGCACGGGCAACACAAGCTCGACTCTGGTGGTTATTCAAAACTTTCTAGACGTGTTGTAAGTCTTAGTAAATGAAAAAATGTATGTAAATATTTATAATTTGCAATCAATTTTGTTTTGATGAAATAATGAAATAAAAATTCACGATACCAAGTAAAAATGTAGGACACAGAGTTCAATAGAGGTATCTCAGAAGAGGACACTAGAATTGGCTTCCAACAAGGCTATAAAGCTATGGTTGAAAGAATATGAGAAATAAGTGGACAAGGTTATATTGATGGATCTGTCATGGTAAGTAAGCTAAATGATGATTTTTTCAAATTGAATAATTTACCAATTAGTTTATTTGATGTTAAGTTCCAACATAAAGGAGTATATTTATTTTAAGTAAGCAAACAATGATAACATGAATGTGTATGAAATTAAAATGCAACCTACCGATTCTGGTACACCACCTGTGCATGATGAAGCTAGTTCAGGTGTGCATCGCAGTGATGGAGGTATGCATTTTCTATTTAAATTTTTATATGTAATTATTAATACAAGTAAACATCTTAAATTGATTGGTGTAGTAATATAAATTTAATTACAATACATGTTTGGATTAATGTCGTGAACATTTTGTATTGTAGCTGCAGAGGATGTAGAGGCCATTGTTCATGAGCACGTTGAGGTTGAGGCTAGACAACCTGATCTCGAAGTTGATGATGTGAGTAGATGAGGTAAAGAGAACCACGGTTATGTCCTTTAAAGTACTGAAATAGTTGTCACAATTTATAATAAAATGTTTTTAATTTAACCCCTTTATTTTTTATTGTAGAGGACCCCCCTTTTCATCAACAAAGAACTAGGCATGCATTGAGATCTGATGAGAAGGGAGATGATCATGATGACATAGATGCTCCTCTTAATGATTTCTTAAAATTGAGAAAACCAAAGAAAAACAAGAAATGATTGTCATCTATGCACCTTAATTGATAATGACTATTTTTTGTGTCAATGAATTTAATTATGTGCTATTGAATATTCATAAATTATACAATGTGTAAATGAATATTGATGAATGTTGCGTGCTATTGAATGTTAATAAATGTTATCATGTGATAATGATTATGTCGAGAAGACAATGTTGATAGTAATTATGCCGAATTCAAAGATTATGTGCATGCTATTCATATTTGAAAATTTGAAATTAAAAACTCAAAATAGTCCCTCTTATCTTGAAAATAGGTTTCAATGATTGCACTAAATTTGTCCTTCTACTTTAGGTTTGAATTCCATGCTAACTATTGACAAAGTGTTATGATTGTTATTTGAATATTAAGGGAAGCTATTGTTTATAGTTATTTCATTTCCTTCTTGTATTATAGACAAACATTATAACAAGTAGGATCTTAAATTGTTGGTTTAGTTAAAATGGTATGCTATTTAAAAATATATATATATAACAAAATAGTTAATTTTGGCATAGGATGAGTATGTTGTGTAATGTCCAATCTAGTATCTTAAATGTGGGCATTGTAGTTACCAAACTCACTGACTGTAGCTAAATATTGTAATCATGTAGCAATATGTTGTCCTATAGAAACAATTATCCTGTAGTTTCCTCTTAGTGTCCCTGACTGCTCCATCTCTGTCATTTGACAACATGCTTATGGTTTTGAAATTATCTTTGCTCTTCATCTCATTTCACTATGATTTTCCTTTGTTTGTCATTTGTATGATAATGTTGATCATCTGAGAACCTTGTTAACCATGATAGGGTGACTGCATCACCCATGTCATCATAGTCTCATTGAGGAGATGCATGTTTGTAACGGTGAATCATGATGATTCACTGTTATGAATGATATGTGTCTCCCTGAGCTATACATATCTGGACTCTCATTTCTATGTCTACATTCAAACCTATGTTCAAGTATCATGGAGCAAGGCTTCTCTATCTCTGCTAAAAATAAGCAACCTCTCCACTATTATATAATCATCTTTTGATCACATTGATCACAGTCCCTATTTATTGCTTTGTAAGAACTATATTTTCCTCTTCTTGATTGTAAATCTTTACCTTATAAGAACCTGCTTCATTTGTGCCTTCTACTTCATGTGGACTACACATTGGTCTATCCTTTGATATATATATCTCAATAGAAGATGAGATAAAATGATCAAGCCTGAAAGGTTTGATGATTTGGTTATTTCATTATATAGAATAGTCAATAGACTGGTGGGATAGTGAATATTCTTGAAAAGTAATGATTTTCATTGTATTATTGTATGGTATCACTAATTTTCTTCACAAATGATCTTTGTCATTACAAATAACAATGTTCTTTTAACTTTTTTCAACCACTATATACTAAGATATATCACTGTCATAGTATAATAGCACCCTCTTTCATTGTTTACTTGTTCATTGTACCCCCTAATGTATACAATTTCAACTCACTATTTTAGCATCATCTAGTCCTTCTAACAACACTATCATTTTTCATTGTTCATTCTGTATAACCTTTCGATTTTGAAGAACTAGATGACTCGTCATTCAACTATGTTTGTTGATCTCTATATTGAATCATTGAAATTTTCTTGATAAAGGATTGACAGATAGTGCCTAACATTCATAGTGATGTCCACAGTCAATTTGTGAAATGACATTTTCATTCAATCAACATCCTTCTTTTAGAGATACTCCAAAATGCAAAAAAATCTATATACAATTATAAGGAAAAGAGAGGAAGCTCACCTTCCCAACAAATCAAGGTATGCAACTCAGTTATAAATCAATTATGGTTAGTTTCTCTTTTGCACAAAATAACTAAAATGAGCCAATTTGAAGAATCCAACTTGCATAGTGAACACCAACATCATTTGCACCCAAGTGGACAATATGAAGACATCATTTTTCTTTTGTTCTTTATGTCTTTTAGACAAATACCATGTATCACAAAAAAATTAGCAACAATCACCGATAAATATACTCACAAAATTTTTCTCCCCACCCTTAAATATATTGTCCAAGTATATCTTCCTATGAATTTTTGTACTTCCTAAAATCATAATTATCTCATAGAGTTTGGTAGGGAAAAGAATACCTATTAAATTATAAGGGTGCATTGGACTCATATATCAGATAGTCCAATATGACTCAAACATATCTTTTGAGATAAATCCTATCAGCCAATTATTGCTTATTCTGCAGTGCTTACTGTGTTCTATGGTTCATCAAAAAGGAGCTCGTGCTAGGTTTGATTGGGTACAAAGTCATAAATACTAGGGATGATATAACAAGAAAAGTACATGTTAGAATTCCATTTTTCCAGACTCTATTTTATGCACATTATGAATTACATCTTTGGAAATCGTAGTGATTAATAAATATTTCTTCTTATTTAGTTCATAGCATTGTATTGTTTAAGTATGAAGGTTTATAGAGATGCATTGAGCTAATCTTGGTAATCATTAGTTTATTTTATTTGGGGTAAATTTTTTGTATGAGATTGGTTTCCTTTTTGAATCAATTAGAATTAGTGAGAAAGAAGTATAGTAAACATAGGGCATATGAAGTCTGGAATATTTGGTTATGATTGAAAATGGTTTAGTTGGTCTCCTTCTGGGATTTATGATAAGTGTGTTATCTTAGAATGGGAAGGCTGCATTGGCTGCACAGATGTGGTCATGATTTAGATATCTAAATTTTGCAATAAAGATTTGATTTTTGTTAAGTATAGCTATCCATATCTAAACTGTATAGATATACAATACTTAATTTATACACTTCTTCATCATTTTCTGGATGACAAATTTAGTCTTAAGATATTGGCCAAGTGAATTAGAGTACTTGTGTTGTTTAATTTTTATTTTTATTTACCTAATTTTTCAATTATGATCTTTGTTTTGTAAGTTTGATTGTTGTTCTTTATAGATGCCACTGAATGGTATTGCACATAAATCTTCTCTTAAATTGTAGAGGATATGGAAATAAATTTTATAGGTTTCATTCTTTATTTAACATATTATGTCAACAAAAAAGGTATGAGAAATTATTGTAGGAAATTTGTAGGGGAAAATACATATATATGCCAAAATTATAGAGTGTTTCTTGTGTAAACAAGTAACCCCTTGGGGTTTACTTGCATAATCTAACCTTGAAAAGGATTTTGTCCCTATTTCAAATTGTAAACCTAAGTACCCAAGTATGAGGTCTCTGTGATTGACATAGGCAAGACCAT
The DNA here is from genome assembly GCA_027943335.1 of Chamaecyparis obtusa. Taxonomy (NCBI): domain Eukaryota; kingdom Viridiplantae; phylum Streptophyta; class Pinopsida; order Cupressales; family Cupressaceae; genus Chamaecyparis; species Chamaecyparis obtusa. Next base: position 40,354 of record BSBK01003820.1, on the reverse strand, counting down.
CAACGATGAGCCCCCAAGACTTAGGTCTGGCCCCTAGGACTTGTCTTGTTTGAATTTAAATAAAACTTGTCTTTGTTTGAATTTAAATAAAAATTGCTTACTCATCCTCAATTTCATGTGTTATTGTATTGTATATTAAATCCCATGACTTATTTTTCGAGGATAATCATTTGACAGAAGATGATTGCAGAATACTGAGATGATGAATGATGAAGAAGATTTGAAAATGTTCATTTGATGATTATTATGAATAAGATTTTAAAATGTTGCACCACTTTGAATTGGATTGATCATCATTTTCAAATCTTCTTCATCAATCACCATCAACCATTTTCCAAGAGCAACACCTTTCTCTATATGAATCTTGGTTTACATTTCCCTGTAATCCCGATGCAAAATGTTTCCATGAAGTACGTCAGGGGTATAATGCATTCAAGAAAAAGGCCCTAAACTTACAATCCTAAACAATTAGTATAGTGGTCATTGATGGGTTCATAATTATTAAGTGAAAGAGAGTTTTCTAATCTAGAACCCCCTTTGGTGATGATCCTACGAAGTTCCACATAGACACGACATGTTCCTTAGAAGACTTTTAATCTCACAATAGTTGAGAAACATAAATGTAGGCATCATGGTCACAATTCTTTGCAGACATAACATAATTGAGTGCTATATTCAAATGATGCAACACAATCACTACTCCTTTGGTTCTAATTTGACACTGTAGGATCCAAAAACCGTAGATAACGATGGCTAAGTTGAATACAACAAAGAGGGAGAGGAATAAATTGAGAGAGTGGAGGCCGGAGACCAATAAGGATAAATATTCCAGGGTTTACATAGATTATTTTTTACATATAATTTTTGCAAACCCTGTATTATTTTGGTCTTTATGGTCCTCCTCCTTCACTCTCTCATTTTATTCCTTATCTATGGTTTTTGGACCCAATAGTGTCAACTTCGAACTAGAGGAGTAGTGGTTGTGTTGCATCATCTGAATATATCACTCAATTATGTTGTGTTTGCAAAGAATTGTGACCATGATGCCTACATTTATGTTTCTCATCTATTGTGTCCTTGGACCCCTTATGACCCCTTATGACTGTTTACGATCCCTAAGAATACATCTTAGAGGTCTTAAAGTGTCTTAAGGGGTCATGAGAGGCTCCTAAGAGGGGCCAAATGAGCTTCCACCTTAACGTGGTTGGCCCTGTTAAGTAGAGAATGTTAAACTATTCTCAAACTAAAGAGAAGCACAATATTTCAGGGTCCTAGGGACAAAAAAATATTGTTTGTAGTTTTTTGTTCATGAAACCATCAAAACCTGTTACGCTTATGCAACTCATCAACACTAGAGGTTTGAAGGAATCAATTATTTGGTAAATTATGAGAAGGTAAACAAAAAGATAATATTATTGTATCTTTTGTTTCTTTTATCCATTCATATTTTCTGCCTTCACTTTACCTTTAGTAATATATTGGATACTGTGCAGTGTACATAAAGGCAAGGCGGTGATTATGAACAATGATCGACAGGTATAAGTCTTATAGACCTCACCTACTAGCTAGGACTAAAGATAGCAGAGCTCAAGAGACCATAATAGTTGGTCTCCATCTTCGGTCCATACAATTGACAAAATGTTTTACCTTTCATTAGCTCATCAAATGTGGTGATTTAAAATAATTTAATAGATGGTATTTTCATGATAACTTATATTATTTAAGTTGACATTGGATGAATTTATATACTTCGCATACTTGTAGACTACGAAAAAAGAGATAAAGAAGCATCCCCTCTTGTGGCCTGAGTAATCTAGGCCATGGGAAGAGATGCTTCTTCATCATTGTCCTTGAAATCCACAAGTGCATGAAGTAGATAAATTGTAACATCAACTTAAATAATATACGTTATCGCAAAAATATTCTATTAAATTATTTCAAATCCTCTCATTTGATGATCTAATGAAAGGTATACCATTTTGTCAATAATATGGACCAAAGACAAAGACCAACTATGATGGTCTCTTGAGCTTTGTTATTTTTAGTGTGTCTCACTGTCGAAATTTTGACATTCCTGAGAACTATTTCGACGATGATGCTATACTACCGACGGATTTACCGTTGGAAATGTCACTACACAACCATTGGAGAAGCTCCATTTTTGACACCTAATTTCAATGAAGATGCTATATTGCCAACAGATTTATTGTTGAAAATGTTGCCACACAACCGTTGGAGATGCTCTAATTTTGACACCTAATTTTGACGACAATGTTATACTGCCAACGGATTTACTGTCAAAAATATCACTGCACAACCATTAAAGATGCTCCATTTTTGATGCCTAATTTTGACAGAGATGCTATACTACCAATGGATTTACCATCGAAAATGTCACCGCACAACCATTGGAGATACTCCATTTTTGATGCCTAATTTTGACGAAGATGCCTTTACCATCGACAGATTTACTGTCAAAAATGTCACCGCACAACCGTTGGAGATGCTCCCTTTTTGATGCCTCCTTTCAACGATGATGCTATACTAACGATGGGTTTATCGTTAGAAATTTTTCCACACAACCATTGGAGATGCTCTATTTTTGACGCCCATTGTCGTTGGCGATGCTATAGTACCAATGGGTTTACTGTTAGAAATATCACCGCACAACTGTTGGAGATGCTACATTTTAGACACCCATTATCGATGATGATACTATATTATCGATGAGTATACCATCAAACATTTCATAGGTTAACCATCGGGGATGCTATATTTCCAATGCCAATTGTTGATGAATATGCTCTAATACCGATGGGTTTTCCCTCAGAAATTCATTGGGTAATCATCGGGGATTGTATACTTCTGATAGATGTATGGTCGGAAATGAAATACTAATTTTTGCATTTGTGTTGTTATTTCTGATGGATTGTCCGTCAAAAAGCAGATAGTGACTATTTCCATGGCAATTTTTGATGAAATAACACTGAAGCCATTAGAATTAGGCCTCAAATGTACTAATGTGACCATGATTATTGCAATTATAACATGTACTAAAATAAGATCTATTTTCTTGATTTATTCTATTCCTATAGTATGATGCTTTATGACCTAATTTATTACAATTAAAATAATGACCATTAAAAGAAAAGGGTTTCTTACTTACCTGTTGGTTTAACAAAGACTTACCAATGTTCTTTCCAGATTCAACTTTAGCTTCTCTTACCTAATATATTTTTTTTTATTTCTTCACGTTTACTGTGTGAGCATTCACCAGTTTCACAACCTAGGTCTTTCTTGTTTACCAGAGATATTTGAGTAGTTATAATTCCATCGAGCCTTTTTGATCTTTTTTTGAATTTGTCTTCTTTCTTCTTTGATTCTTATAGGTCCGATTTGAGATATTTAACTTCTTGTTTCAAATTCCCGCATTCATCATTTTTTCTCTTGATTATACTATTCATGTGCTTCATAGTCTTTTTATCTTCTTCATTCTTAGCTTTTAAGTCAACAATTGTATCATTTGCTAACTTGAGTTCATTACTAAACTCTTTATGTGTTAGCTTGAATTTACAGATTTGATCTTTTAACTTCCGAATGCAATCATTTTCCATTTGAAGATTTTCTGATAGTTCCTTGTTTTCATCCTCAATAGATTCAAGACATTGAAATACAAACATGATCTCTTTCTCATCCATGATAGATTACGTTCAACCTTCTGGATCTCCTTTGAGCTATTAGATTCTTCTAGAGGATATAGCTCTCATACCAGTGTTTACACATCTAGAATAATAAGAGGGGAGGGGTGAATAAGTATTCCTCTAAACATATTAAAACTTTTAAATAGATATCCACATAACATAGTTAATATTACAAAAAAGAAAAGAGCAGTATCCAAATAACATAACACCACATAACAACAATTTTTTTTATCGTGGAAACCCAAGATTGGAAAAACCACGAAGAGTTTTAACTCTCAATTTTTAAGTAACCATTTAGAGACTACATAGGTGGCTCATTACCAGGGCGATTCACTATTGGGTGGATTACTGCTAGAGGGGCTCACTACCCAAAATACAAAACCAGCTAATATAGATGTGAGACAACTTACTGTAGGAATATAAAATACAAAACTGAACTATTACAACTGCATCTGCATATGCATGAAATATAATTATTGTTGAAGTAAAAAATCCTTCTATACAATCAGTAAATTACACATCATTTCGATATATACATCAATAGATCACTTTCACATATCATATATCATATATCATTTATATCATATCAACATTATTATCCATTATCTTGTGTTGATGTTGCTTCCTATATACATACATCAAATATGTATCCTTATATGTCAACTCAAAATCAGAGATGATCCATGTGAACACGCCACACAATGGTGTCAAAGATGTTGACAATGTAAAAATATATTTCACGCTATACCAAATAGGTTTGGACCAAAACATCGATACACCATTGTGAAGGCCATAACTTGTATTGGTAACACCACTGCTAGACCAAAGGATAAGTCATATATAAGAGTAACAAACCAATCAACGACAACAATCAACATAAATTCCATATGGTCAAGGAGTCCATAAAATTATTCCATTCTCTAGAAATATGCTAAAAAATATAAAGTCAAAGTTTTAAAAGGAAAAGAATCTATTTTATAAAAAGATGCCAACTTCTAGGATGATTCATAAGACTTGCCATTATTTAGAAGGGATATAAAAGTCATGGAATTAGCCTCACATATTATCTTCTTCCAACTAATATCACATAATTTTTATATACTTTCAAGGATGAATCATGTATAAATCTAATTAAATTAGTGCTAAACTTCTTAGAAAATGAAAAAATAAATGTGACTAAACAAATATTATCCCACCCAACTTCATTAATACCCAATGCACAAATTGCCAGAAGAATAATTATTATTATGAATTTACAAAAAACCTAAAGAAGAGAGAAACCATTTACATTTTATATTCACTTTATCAATTTAGGAGTCATATAACAAACTTAAGCATCTAGGGTCACCTAAAAAACAAAGAACAACATTCTATAAGAGAGTAGCAAGAAATCAATTGTAGATCATGAAATGTAATAAGATTCAATAGAATACAAAATGTACAAGAAGAGTCTTTCTTATGTAGGAAAGGAATATTTTTTACAACATAATATTTATAATTACAAACTTGTCACAATCATGACATGATTGACCAAAGATGAATAATGCTATTAGGATTCAATTGTGTGGTTTTAGAGTCAAACTCATTAACCCATGTTTCATGAGTAGTGGTTCACAAGAACCCATCTTTCATGAGAATGAATAGAAAACTTAACACTCATTACATCTAGGTGATTCTCACAGGGGTAAAGCATTGGGCCTTCCCAAGAGGTCATCCATCCCTGTATTGCTCCAACTCACGTGCACTTAACCATGGAGTTTCCTCCAAGGTTAAACCCTCTAAGATTGTAAATCCATTTGCAAAACATTTAATGAATGTTGTGCCTTATGAACCATTCATTATAGAGATATTTAGCTCATCAATTGATTAGTGGGAGGTATTTTTTGCAACAATTCAAATTGTTATATTTCTATTAGGATTCAATAATGTAGTTTTAGAGTCAAACTCATTGAACCATGTTTCATGATTATTAGTTCACAAGAACCCATCTCGCATGAGAATGAATGGAACAATTAGCGAGATGGGTTGTTGTGAACCACTACTCATGAAACATGGGTCAATTAGTGTGACTCTAAAACTACATAGTTGACTCCTGAGAGAAATATCAAAATTTGATTTCCCAAGGAAAATACCCCCTACTTTTCAATTGATGAACTAAATGTTCTCTTTAATGAATGGTTCATAAGGCACAACACTTGATGAAGGTTTTACAAATAGAGTTTCAACCTAAGTGAGTTTAACCTTGGAGGAAACTCCATAGTTAAGCACGCTTGAGTTGGAGCATATTGGGATGGGTGACCTCCTAGGAAATCACCTAGATGTAATGAGTGCTAAGTGTTCCATTCATTCTCATGAGAGATGGGTTCTTGTGAAACACTACTCATGAGACACGGGTCAATGAATTTGACTCTAAAACTAAATGGTTGAATCTTGATAGCTATAATTAGCTTTTGTCAATCATCTCATGATTGTGACACTTGTTATAATATTATGTTATAAATTTCTTTACCTTGCCTATATAAGAAAGGCTCATCTTGTACAATATGTATTCTATTGAATCTTATTACTTTTCATGATTTATAATTGATTTCTTGCTACTCTCTTACAAAAGGTTATTCTTTATTTTGTAGGTGATCTAGATGCTTAACTCTATTATATAACTTCTAAATTGATAAAGTGAATATAGAAAGGAAATAGTCTCCCTCTCCTTTAGTTTTTTTTCAAAATTACTATTAATAATTATTCTTGTGACAATTTGTGTGTTGGATATTAGTGTTGTTGGGTGGGGTAATGTTTGTTTAGTTACATTTATTTTTTAATTGCTAAGAAGTTTAACACTAATATTTAGATTGATACATGAGTCATCCTTGTAAGTATAGAAAAATCATGTGATATGAGTTGGAAGGAGATAATATCTGAGAATAATTCCATGACTTCGATATTCCTATTCTCTATTTCCTAGTAGTTTGAAGCCCTGATCAAATTCATTGGCTTTTTTCTTTCTCTCATGTTTCTTTGGTAGTCTCACATCTTGTCCAATCCCAAATTTTTACTTAGATTGGTTGTTATGTAAGGGTTTGGGCCCTATCTAAATTTACCTAATCAGGACATATCTATAGAGAAAATTACAAAGTTTATAAGTGTTAATGATATTGATCTAGTAGAAAAAGTATATCATGGTCATCTAGTTTCTATACAAAGATTATCCTAGCCATCAAAATATGATCCTATCCTAATAGAACACTATGAACTACACGAGCATTGTTAGTTTACACTTTATTATGGTGCTAACTAGAAACTCTAGGGGAAGAAATGATCACTACAAGATGATGATATTTTCCAAGTGCTATAAATAAATATAGAGAAACCTCTATCATGTGGTTGAGAAGAAGCTAAAGATTGACAAGAAGACTAATGAAAAACATGACGATTGTGACCGTTAGATCTATGTTGAGATCCACATGATAAACATAGTGCCCATGGACATTATTATTCCTAGCACATACACATCCTTAAGGAAGGGATTGGACCATATTGGAAGGACATAATAGAAGAAATCTACAACCATACAACGTGTATTATCCTAGTAATCATGAAACATGTTTAGGTGGTCCATAAAAAGTGTAAATTTATTATTTTTCACTTGATCTATATTAACACATTGGAACATGTTCATGCATGTTTTATGACTCACCAAAAAGTAGAACAAAATATCAAAATATCCTATCCTCTCTTGAACAAAGTATCGCGTATGCTAAGATTGCAAAAAGATCATACGATAACTCCAAGGTTCCTCGACTCATGGATATGCTCGGTGTTGATGTGATTTGCTGATGATCACAAGGGGCCTTATGTTTTCAATCCTTTATGTCATGATGAATATGGGTACTATCAAAATATTTTCAATTAAGTACTATTTTTTGGGGTTTTCACCGGATATGCAGAAAGAAAGGGTTTAGGGTTTAGAGATCTTAATCTAATCCTAAGGGTAATGATAGCCAAGGAAAGTACACTGATGGACAAGTTCCTTAATTACCAAGTCACACTTTGCCAAGTCAAGCTACAACTACACATAGACTGGTGCAATCTTCAAAGGTTTGTATGAATGATCAAATTTAGGCACATGCATAAGGGTTCAGGCTAACTTTGTACAATGTTTTAGAATCACTAAAGTGTCAAAAGTATGAACCAAAGAAACTCATCAAAACATCATCATATTCTCCAAAACATTCATTAAACTTTATCTATCAAACTTAATCTAATTGAGAGAATAATGAAACCAAGCAAGCATTAAGACACATCAAATGTTCACCACACTTCAATGAAAATTCTATTGTCTCAATAGCCCATAAGAAACAATCTTAGAATTCACTCCCTTACAAATGAGAAGAAGAGGCCTTTATATAGGTCCTTGAAAACAATGAAAGGCCCAGATCAAAACAATAACCGATGGCCTAGATCTTGCCACCTCAGCCCTAATTAGGGTTAGGGCAAAGAAAAGGAAATCTACATCAATGCAAAAAGAATCCACTACCACAGTGGGTAATAAATGCTCACCATACATGCTTGTTTAGAATGAAGGTGGGGTGCACTAAATGACCACTACATGTTCCCACTATGCATTAAATGCACAATTTTCCCTGAATGGATTATTCTTGATACCCTTCCTTAAATGTGTTGACTTTGACTTGAAGAATCTTTGACAAACCAATGAAGATGATTGAGTGCCATGTTAGCTTGCTAAGATTTGGGGAATATTTTCAATTGCATCATTTTATAACTAAGTTTCACTTTGATTACTTCCTCTGAGGATATCTTCCTTTGATCACTTCCTTCCATGTACTTGCTTGAGACTTCACTGTCTAGAAATGGATCGAACTCCTTCGTTGATGATTCTGCCAATTTGGATTTTCTTCACATGGAAATTCCCTGGTCATGTTCTTGGACTTTGAGAAGGAATTTCAAGATGTGACAATTCTCCCCTTTGTATATTTGCACTTGAATTGTGATCTTTGAACCTTGGACGCCTTGAACTTGATCACTTGGATCGTGGTGTCTTCAACACTGCAATTGGAGACTTGGAACTTGAATGTCATCCTTGATCATGCAGGACTGGAATCCTTCCTCTTGCAAAATGAAATAATCAACATAAGAATCACATAAAAATTCTTTCGTATTTTCTCCTTGAAACTTTCCCCCTCTTAAAAAAATAAAATCCTCTCTAAGATTCTCATGCCTTTTTCTCTGATTCTTCAAACTCTTCACAAATCAATCTTCTCATGTTTTAAATTCACTGTGTCACACTTTGGAAGTTTTAAGATTTTTTGAATTTTTCTTAATTCTCCAAAATTATGACAATTTGGAATCCACAACTTTGTAAAATTTGCATTTTGAGCAATCTTTGACTTGAGTCAAGGATTTTCCATTTTCTAACATTCCTTCATTGCTATTGTTCTGCATTTCAAGCACACTTTGGTGAGGGTTGGGGATTTTAATACTTTGCAAATTCCTTCACCACCCCCAAAATGCATCATGAGTGCATATCATGTTGAGTGAGGGATAATTCCATTTGCAGACTCCACGACTGCCTCGGGATTGCACTTTGGGCACATCTTCCATTGAGTTAAGGCTTGCTCCTTATTTTATACTCTACGAAAGCTATCATTTTGCACCCTGAGCACACATTACCTTCCATCGTGGATTGTCCTCTTTTCAACATTCCGCAACTATCTTCTTTTTGCACTGTGAGCACACTTTGACGTGAGTTAAGGATTTTTTTCCTTTTGACATTCCTTCATTGCCAGTGTTTTGCGCCCTAAGCGCACATTTCATTGAGTGGAGGATTTTTTATTTTTGGACAATCCATGATGGTTTCATTTTGTGCTCAAAGTGCAGATTACCATGCATTAAGGATTTTTTTATTTTGAACAATCCTTCACTACTGTTGTTTTGCACCTTGAGCACACTTTATGTGGAGTGAAGGACTTTCTTTTTGGACGCTTCTAGGACTGGGCTCATTTTGTGCTCTAGGCACATCTTATGCTAAGTAAAGGATTTTGTCCTTATTTAGACTCCACAACTATTCCCTTTTGCGCTCGGAGTGCATCTTATCACATGTCAAGGATTTTTGTTTTTTTTCACATTCCATGACTAGGCAAGATATGTGCTCTAGGCGCATATAGCATGGAGTTGTGGATTTTTCTCAATGTTTGACTCCCCTTCATGCATGTTGACTTACCACCGAATCTTTTGGGGCTTCTACGGTGGATACTTCTATCTTAAACCAGTCACTTGTGCGCTGAGCGTATCTGGAGGCATGCAGGGTTATACATGGATTTATTTGTTTCCTCGATTCATTTTCTCATCTGCTCAGCACACCTTGGCTATCCCACAAGTATTTTCTTCTATTGGGACAATACAAAATTATCCTTCAGAATACGCCAGGTGTTGGAGTGCACTGTGGAATCCATTGAGACAGAACAAGACACAGGGGCCAAGCTGGAAAACTGAAGGATAGGGGTCCCATCGCAGATGGGTGGTGTGGTGATTCAGTTGATGTGTGTTTTATGACTCACCAAATAGTAGAACAAAATACCAAAATATCCTATCCTCTCTTGAATAAAGTATCGCGTATGGTAAGATTGCAAAAAGATCATACGATAACTCCAAGGTTCCTCGACTTGTGGATATGCTCGGTGTTGATGTGATTTGTTGATAATCATAAGGGGCCTTATGTTTTCAATCCTTTATGTCATGATGAATATGGGTACTGTCAAAATATTTTCAATTAAGTACTATTTTTTGGGGTTTTCACCGGATATGTAGAAAGAAAGGGTTTAGGGTTTAGAGATCTTAATCTAATCCTAAGGGTAATGATAGCCAAGGAAAGTACATTGATGGACAAGTTCCTTAATTACCAAGTCATGCTTTTCCAAGTCAAGCTACAACTACACGTAGACTGGTGCAATCTTCAAAGGTTTGTATGAATGATCAAATTTAGGCACATGGATAAGGGTTTAGGCTAACTTTGCACAATGTGTTAGAATCACTAAAGCGTCAAAAGTATGAACCAAAGAAACTCATCAAAACATCATCATATTCTCCAAAAAATTCATTACACTTTATCTATCAAACTTAATCTAATTGAGAGAATAATGAAACCAAGTAAGCATTAAGACACATCAAATGTTCACCACACTTCAATGAAAATTCTATTGTCTCAATAGCCCATAAGCAACAATCTCAGAATTCACTCCCTTACAAATGAGAAGAAGAGGCCTTTATATAGGTCTTCAAAAATAATGAAAGGCCCAGATCAAAATAATAACCGATGGCCAAGAATTTTCCACCTTAGGCCTAATTAGGGTTAGGGCATAGAAGAGGGAATCTAAATTAATGCAAGGAAGAAACCACTACTATAGTGGGTAATAAATGCCCACTATGCATGCATGCTCAAGAAGAGAGTGAGGTGTCATAAATGACCACTACATGAATGTCCACTATGCATTAAATGCATCTACCATTGACCTCTATGTTTGAATTCTTGGAATCTACCCAATATGGCCTGTAACTCATCAATGTTGACACTCGGTGCCGATTCCTGTCTGAATTCCAGCGCCAACACTGCTCACTTTGACCTCTTCAAGTTATCCTCCCATTCTGGAAATAGATCCTAGGCTGCATGCATGTTGTTTGAGAAGGAAGAGAGGTTCTCAAAATCATCCCCTATGAATGAGTTAAGCCTAAAGAACTCCTCTAATTTCCCCTTCATGTTGTGTATTGTTATTTCCTGCTTAGCCAACCTTTGCAACCACAATGATTCAATGGTATTGGAGAGATCCTATGGTCCACACCAGGAGATATGGAATTTCATTAAACCCAAAGAAGTGCATGTTCGCAGTCATAGAGGGAAAATTATTGGGACATGTGATTTCAGAGCACACAATCTCAATTGATTTTGAGTGCATCAAAGCAATTTCAAAGTTGGGGCTGCCAGCTAGTCAGAAAGAGTTAAAGTCATTCTTCAAAAAAATCAACTTCGTGAGGAAGTTCATATCAGGATTTGCAGAAATAGTCAAGCCACTAAATGGCATGTTAAAGAAGGGTGCAAAGATAGATTGGACACCTGTAGCAAAAAGGGCTTTCGAGGAGATAAAGAAAGCAATTGTGGATGCTCCTGTGTTGATCAGTCTAGATTAAACTAGACCATTCTACATCTATTTATTTGCATCAAAGCATAGATGTGTAGCTATCTTGACTCAGAGGATGGAGGAGAAACATGAGCATCCTATTGCCTTTATGAGCTCGCCATTGAAGGATACAAAATTGAAATATCCAAACATAGAGAAGCAAGCCTATGCTTTGGTGAAGGCAATCAATAAATTTTGACATTATATTTTGAGAAGCAAGGTTTATGCAATTGTCCCAGATGCGGCAGTGAAGACACTATTGATGCAAAAAGAATTGGGAGAAAGAAGAGGAAATGGATGTCTATCATCCAAGAATATGACATGGAGATACAACCTATGAACCTAGTTCGAGGATAGGCTCTGACACAAATAATCATGGCAATTGGTCCTGGATTGGTTCAACAAGTATATGTGATGGAAGAAGTATCCCCAGATGAATGGTATGATGACATTGTTTACTACCTCCTAAATCACAAGTCTCCTACCCACCTAAATTCTATCCAAAAGCGTGCCTTGAGAATGAAAAGTCAACAATTTATGCTTCAAGGAGCAGTTTTATATAGAAAGAATCATGATGGAGTCTATTTGAGAAGTGCCAGAAAAGAAGAAGCAAAGCAGATCCTAGAACATTTTCATAGCAAGTATGGGACCAGTCATGAAAGTAGTCTCTCTATGGCCCACCAGATTTCAAGTGTAGGATATTACTGGCCCACATTGTTTAAAGATGCCTACGAACATGTAAAGATCTGTCACACTTGTCAAGTAGCGGCAACACGTGAGAGAAATCCTGCAATGCCTTTGCAACCTATTATCGAAGTAAGACCCTTTGCAAAATGGGGGTTAGACTTTATTGGTCCAATTAATCCACCCTCTTCTGGACAACATAGGTACATCCTAGCTGCTACTGATTATTGCACTCGCTGGTCGGAAGCTCAAGCACTAAAGAATTGCATGATAGAAGTTGTCATCAAGTTTCTTGAAGAAAATATTATCACAAGATTCAGATGTCCACATGCTCTTGTATGTGACAATGGTACTACATTTAAATCTCTGAAGTTTTCAAACTGGGCATTTGATTATGGAATCACCCTGAAGTTTTCATCAAATTACTATCCACAAGGGAATGGGTTAGCTGAGTCAACAAATAAGAATCTGCTAAGTGCTATCAAGAAGTTATTGGACAAAAATCCCAGGGACTGGCATACGCAATTGAGATTTGCACTTTGGGCAGACATAATAAGAATCAAGAGCTCTGTAGGGACATCTCCCTATCATTTGGTTTATGGACAAGATCCAATTTTTCCTATGTAGTTGAGGATCCCAACATTGCAGTTTATGCAGGAATACATGGAAGGAGAAGACCTGGCACACACACGATTGACACAGTTACTACTCCTGGAAGAGAAAAGAGATTAGGCACTGGAAAAGTTTGCAAAACATCAAGCTGTGGTAAAGAGATGGTTTGACAGAATGGTGAGAGTTAAGGATTTTCAAATTTCAGATTTGGTACTTTGCTGGGATAAGGCCCATGAAAAGAGAGGTGATCACGACAAGTTTGATAATCTATGGATGGGGCCTTTTCAAATTTTTGAGATACTAGGAGATAATGCATTCAAGCTGAGAACTCTAACAGGAAAGGAAGTCCCATTTCCCGTCAACGAGTAATTCCTCAAGCATTATTTCTGCCCGTAGGTTTCCCTCTAGAAGCCTACCTTGTATATAGTCAGTCTCGGTTTTCCCTTCCGTTCTTTCATTTTAGTTTCCCTCTTTCATTGGTTTTCTTTTAGTTTGGAGGGGATTTTGGTTTTCTTCCCCTGTTTCCTTTCTTGTCGTTTCTTTCCTGTTGGTGGGATTTTGGCCTTCTCTAGTTTAGGTTGTTTTAGTTTTCCCATAGTTTAGTTGTTAGTTTAGGGTTTTCTTTCCCCTAAGCTTGGTTTGTTCAAGTGGTTTTGGTTTTCACCAGGTGGCTTGGAGGTTTGGGTGTTCCCATTTGCGTAGGGGCGTTGTGTGATTTCAAACTTCATTTGAAGATTCCATGAAGTCTTGTTTATCTCATTTCCTGGATAACTGTTTATGAGGATCCCTAGAAACTAAGGTTGTCTTTCTTACATTTATCATTAGGTTGGAACACAAACTTGACTCGGGAGGTTAATCATGAACTGTATCTTGATGCTTGAACTTTGAGATTGCTATAATTTTTCACACCTAACTATTTCTCTGAGTCCATCTTAGTTTCTTTAGGAGAGGTCATGGCTTGTGAAAATTTTGAAATCTTGCATTAGCGCCAGTGTAATTCCTAAACCCATAGTGAGCTTCATTGTTCACGAGCCAAAAGAAAAGAAAGAAATGAAATATCAATTGAAAAGGATAAAAGAGAAAATAAAAGAAAAGATGAAATAATTGGCTTTTGGGGGTGCATGGAAATATCCATAGGTGTTCAAAAGTATAATTCACTAGAAGTGGAGCAATCTCCATTGGTTTTATAGTGACAACTCCGTCGGGGCTATGGACGCCTGACTAGTAGCAGGGCAATGTCCAAGATGCTTTTGGAGTTAAGAAGAATATATAGCTTGCCATGGCCAATCTTAGGGTTTTTGAGTGGTCTTGTTGAGTGGAACTTAACACATTTGCACACATAGGTAATTGAAGGATGACAATGTCTTGATCCAATATATGATTCTTCTCCCCTTTCGAGTTATATTTTCTATCTTAGTGATAGCATAAGTTTGTTGACCATGGAATTTGGGTTCCAAGTAAATTTTTTATCCTTGAAATGTTTTCAACATTTCACCTGTAGAGTCGACAGATGTTGTGACCGAATCACCACACCACCCATCTGCGATGGGACCCTATCCTTCAATTTTCCCGCTTGGCCCCTATGTCTTGTTCTGTCTCAATGGATTCCACAGTGCACTCCAACACCCAGCATATTTTGAAGGATAATTTTGTATTGTCCCAATAGAAGAAAATACTTGCAGGATAGCCAAGGTGTGCTGAGAAGATGAGGAAATGAATCGAGGAAACAAATAAATCTGTGTGTAACCTTGCATGCCTCCAGATACACTCAGTGCATAAGTGGCTAGTTTAAGATAGAAGTATCCACGGTAGAAGCCCCAAAAGATTCGGTGGTAAGTCAACATGCATGAAGGGGAGTCAAACATTTAGAAAAATCCACAACTCCATGCTATATGCACCTAAAGTGTATATCTTGCCTAGTCATGGAACATGACAAAAACAAAAATCCTTAACATGTGATAAGATGCGCTCTGAGCACGAAAAGGGAATAGTCGTGGAGTCTAAATAAGGACAAAATCCTTTACTCAACATAAGATGCGCCCAGAGCACAAAATGAGCCCAGTCCTGGAAGCGTCCAAAAAGAAAGTCCTTCACTCCACATAAAGTGCGCTCATAGTGCAAAACAACAGTAGTGAAGGATTGTTCAAAATAAAAAAATCCTTAATGCATGGTAATGTGCACTCTGAGTGCAAAATGGACGCCGTTGTGGATTGTTTGAAAATAAAAAATCCCCCACTCAATGAAATGTGCACTTAGGGCACAAAACACTGGCAGTGAAGGAATGTGAAAAGGAAAAAAATCCTTAACTCGCGTCAAAGTGCGCTCACGACGCAAAAAGAAGATAGTTGCAGAATGTTGAAAAGAGGAGAATCCACGGTGGAAGGTAATGTGCACTCAGGGCACAAAATGATAGCCATCGCAGAGTATAAATTAAGGAGCAAGCCTTAACTCAATGGAAGATGTGCCCAAAGCTCAATCCCGAGGCAGTCGTGGAGTCTGCAAATGGAATTATCCCTCACTCAACATGATATGCACTCACGACGCATTTTGGGGGTGGTGAAGGAATTTGCAAAGTATTAAAATCCCCAACCCTCACCAATGTGTGCTCGGAATGTAGAACAATAGCAATGAAGGAATGTTAGAAAATGGAAAATCCTTGACTCAAGTCAAAGATCGCTCAAAATGCAAATTTTACAAAGTTGTGGATTCAAAATCTTCAGAATTTTGGAGAATTAAGAAAAATTCAAAAAATCTTAAAATTTCTAAAACGTGACACAGTGAATTTAAAATGTGAGAAGATCGATTTGTGAAGAGTTTGAAGAATCAGAGAAAAAGGCATGAGAATCTTAGAGAGGATTTTATTTTTTTAAGAGGGGGAAAGTTTCAAGGAGAAAATACGAAAGAATTTTTATGTGATTCTTATGTTGATTATTTCATTTTGCAGGAGGAAGGATCCCAGTCCCGCATGATCAAGGATGACATTCAAGTTCCAGGTCTCCAGTTGCAATGTTGAAGACACCACGATCCAAGTGATCAAGTTCAAGGCGTCCAAGGTTCAAAGATCACAATTCAAGTGCAAATATACAAAGGGGAGAATTGTCACATCTTGAAATTCCTTCTCAAAGTCCAAGAACATGACCAGGGAATTTCCATGTGAAGAAAATCCAAATTGGGAGAATCATCAATGAAGGAGTTCGATCCATTTCTAGACGGTGAAGTCTCAAGCAAGTACATGGAAGGAAGTGATCAAAGGAAGATATCCTCAGAGGAAGTAATCAAAGTGCAACTTAGTTATAAAATGATGCAATTGAAAATATTCCCCAAATCTCAACAAG
The DNA here is from genome assembly GCA_027943335.1 of Chamaecyparis obtusa. Classification (NCBI taxonomy): domain Eukaryota; kingdom Viridiplantae; phylum Streptophyta; class Pinopsida; order Cupressales; family Cupressaceae; genus Chamaecyparis; species Chamaecyparis obtusa. Next base: position 23,833 of record BSBK01003820.1, on the reverse strand, counting down.
CTAACATGGCACTCAATCATCTTCATCAGTTTGTCAAAGATTCTTCAAGTCAAAGTCAACACATTTAAGGAAGGGTATCAAGAATAATCCATTCAGGGAAAATTGTGCATTTAATGCATAGTGGGAACATGTAGTGGTCATTTATTGCACCCCACCTTCGTTCTGAACGGGCATGTATGGTGGGCATTTATTACCCACTATGGTAGTGGATTCTTTTTGCATTGATGTAGATTTCCTTTTCTGTGCCCTAACCTTAATTAGGGTTGAGGTGGCAAGATCTAGGCCATCGGTTATTGTTTTGATCTGGGCGTTTCACTGTTTTCAAGGACCTATATAAAGGCCTCTTCTTCTCATTTGTAAGGGAGTGAATTCTGAGATTGTTGCTTATGGGCTATTGAGACAATAGAATTTTCATTGAAGTGTGGTGAACATTTGATGTGTCTTAATGCTTTCTTGGTTTCATTATTCTCTCAATTAGATTAAGTTTGATAGATAAAGTGTAATGAATGTTTTGGAGAATATGATGATATTTTGATGAGTTTCTTTGGTTCATACTTTTGACGCTTTAGTGATTCTAAAACGTTGTGCAAAGTTAGCCTGAACCCTTATCCATGTGCCTAAATTTGATCATTCATACAAACCTTTGAAGATTGCACCAGTCTACGTGTAGTTCGAGCTTGACTTGGCAAAGCGTGACTTGGTAATTAAGGAACTTGTCCATCAACGTACTTTCCTTGGCTATCATTACCCTTAGGATTAGATTAAGATCTCTGAACCCTAAACCCTTTCTTTCTTTATATCCGGTGAAAACCCCAAAAAATAGTACTTAATTGAAAATATTTTGATAGTACCCATATTCATCATGACATAAAGGATTGAAAACGTAAGGCCCCTTGTGATCATCAGCAAATCACATCAACACCGAGCATATCCACGAGTAGAGGAACCTTGGAGTTATTGTATGATCTTTTTGCAATCTTAGCATACACGATACTTTGTTCAAGAGAGGATAGGATATTTTGGTATTTTGTTCTACTGTTTGGTGAGTCATAAAACATGCATCAACAGAACACATCATAAATTTAGAATACATGAAGACACTATTGCTAGTAATACATCCAATAAGAACAATTATTTTTTTCTCTTTCTAGATGTCAAATATGATTTTCACATGTCATATCTAGGTAAATTTAGTAGGACATCTCAACTAGTCTCTTAGTAACATTAGGTGCCAATAGAAGGTTCAAGTCTATAAGGATTAAATCTGATGAATCCAATCCCACTTTGTCTAGGCTCTATGACAAAACTAGAAGAGGTTGCTTATTAGGTTGTCTTGCTTGAAAAAAGGGAAACAAGGATTGATAAATCTTAAATGAATCAATTTTTTCAACCAATGAGAAGAATTTGATCTAAAAGACACATAGCAAATTTTGGTTTTATGATAATTAATGAAAAAAAATGAATTTTTGTTTCTATGATCTGATGTGAGATTGAAGAGCTAAATTATCATTAATATTTTGTATCACATACAAATGTGGTGATATCCAAGTCCAATTTTATCATTTGTATGGTTTGTTATGATAAAATGGTGTATTAAGCTAGCATGTCTATAAGCTTTTACAAATAAGACATGACCTTGTTACTCAACATGGGAGCACAATTTTGACCTCATCTCATATGATATTAGGGTCTTGCACTCAACAATGTTTGATCTCTAATAGAATCATTCAAAGCCAATCGACTTCACCAACAAACAACAAACAACAAACTAAAAAACATTTATGAATTTTCAATGCATAAAAATATTCAAAAGCTATTCAATACTTAGAGACCAATAAATATGACTGTCAAACATCCACAGTAGCTTGTTGTTATTTCCTCCATTGCTATTTTTGTTTATTTGGCTTGCTTTACTTAGCTGTACCTTTCTTTTCCCAAATATAAAAGACAGAGAGAATGACATTCAACTGATTTTACTGCCCAAGATCATAATGGATCGACACAGAATGCTTGTTAAATAGTAAGTTAAACTCTGTAACTGATTTTACAGAGTCAAATTGGTCCATAATCAGTACTTTTCCTCTAAATTTAAATGTACCATTTGCTTCTGCAGTAAATGGGACACCTTAAATAACATAAGTCACTTCTCTTTGGCATTAACTCAAAGTAATTGTTAAAATGTCCCGTCTCATAAGTTTATAGTAATGTTTGCCTTTACAAACCCCATTGATGAAAGAGAAACCAATTTATAGCGATTTTGGCCTTTACATGTGGATGTCTTAATATATTTATCAGATGAGATCTGGTTCTAGATTGAATATAGCATGGAAAAATAAGGATCAAATGGGTACCATTGTGTAAAGGGACACATGAAAAAGATTATGAATGTTCTTACTAACAAACTAAATATATCCCACATAGATTCTTCATTAAAGTGAGCATGATTGAAAGAAAGTTTTAGAAAGTAAATGTATATTCAAATGTTTACAAGGAGATACCTCCTATATTCATATATAGGCGCTTCTCCTCTAAAAGGCTAGTAGTTTGGAGGTTGTTTCTATGTCTAATTTAGCCCAAGACAATTCTTAAAGAAATATGGATGACTCGAATTTTGCAATATGTATCTTACTTTCTAAGGATGAAGCTTTGGAAATTATATCAACATTCCATAATATTTTTTTGAATTCTATACCTTAATCACTCTCAAGATCTCCAAACTCATCAATCTACGAGGAGGAGGCAGAAACAATTAGTTGGACTCCATTGAAGATAAAGAAAACACAGTAAAAAATGAATATATGGGTAAAATGGTTCTACATTCTTAAAGTAGAATCCAAGGCAATCAAACAAACAAAAGTATCATTTCCATTTCCATTGTCTTTTCATTGATTGCGCAGACCACTAATTTACCAGTAATCACATGCCATTCTGATTGAAACTTGAAAAGAAGCCAGTCCTCGAGAAAAGTTCCAATAAGTGCTGCCATGCTCAATTTAGTTTTTGGTTGATTCGCCCTCAAACCTTATAATTGCCAGACTGGGTAGAATGCACGTTGTTTAGGGATGTTCAATAATGTGATCATAGATCACAGATGTTATTAAAAAAATAAATTGTAAATTCAGAAATAACAAGAGCTGCATTGCAGTATAGTTTATGTCAAATACTGGCAGTGCAGCAGTGCAGATATGATATGGTGTTGGTTGTATGATTTCGACTTCACATGATGGTTGCATTATTGAAATTATACGTAGTTTGAAATCTTTGATGTCTTTCAATCATACAAATGGAATGAAGTTTATATGTAATAAATTGATAGTCAATTCACCTTGTAAGTTTTTGCGTGTGCATCAATGAATCTAGCATACTCATGGGCTTATGTACATGGATGATGGTATAGACTTGTGGGTATCTATTACACTATTTAGGTCTGGTTATCTTCCATAACTTCAAAACTATTACATGCCACCTTCACTTAGTAGCCAGTTGTAGAATTTGCAAATATCTCAAGGTAGATCTATGGGTGAGCTCCCCTAATTAATGTCACTTTTAGTTAGTAGCCAATTGTAGAGCGATTCAAAATATCTCAAAGTGGATGCATTGGGTGAGCTCCCTTAATTTATATAATGTTCAATGTTCCTTATTTGGCAAATTATTAAATGCTTACCAACATGATTAAATTTTATAAAAGGTATATCACAATGAACTATATATAGTTCAAGGTGGGTACATTGGGTGAGCTCCCCTAATTTATGTCACCTTCTGTTAGTATTCAATTGTAGAGTGATTCAAAAAATCTCAAGGTGGATCCATTGGGTGAGCTCCCTAAATTTATGTATTGTTCAATGCTCCTTATTTGGCAAATTATTAAATGCTTACCAACATGATTAAATTTTATGAAAGGTATCTCACAATTCTATTGTTGACAAATGAAAATATTTAAGGTAATTTTTATGACTATTAACCCTTCATAATTGTTACTGTTGCTAAAAAATCTACAAATTATTCTATTATGAAAGAGGTCGTAATTACACAATGAGAGTCAAAGCTTTTGGATATCAATTCTCCTATTGTCTGTATGATTCGGTTACCATTAATGAACATGCTTAGTTTGCCCAAAGAATGAGTGTAATATGTGATATGTAAAAATAGCATTTTATTTTCTTTAGCTATGCACTTTGTTAGACTCATTACTTTTCTTTTTTAAAAATATACTATATAGTACATGTAGAACTTTGATTTTTCATAATAATCATTAGAGACAAAAAATGGAAAAATATTCACACCTCTTTGATTGCAACCTATATTAACATAAAGATTTATATACATCTAAAACATAAAATTGAAGATAAGGAACAAACACTTAGTTTATTAAACACAAATTTAGCTTACAAAGAGTAGTTATAGAATCTTGGAATATAATAGGAATGCCTAAAAAATTGAATATTTCTACATGCCCAATCCATTTCCAACCGTAAGAGTCAAGCCAAGAGGACTTAAGTAAAACTACTATTTCCTATAACTTTGAGTTTTCTGTCATTGAATGGTAGAACTTAAAGCTCTACAAAAACTCTAACCAGTTAAGTGCTTGGCTAATATTGTTTTCCCCTTCTAGTAGACTGAGAACCGAGTCATCACTTAAATGACCATTCACTAATTGACATACGGAATTAGGTGAAAAGATGCCCTTGACCAATATGTGAGAAATAAAATGAGTTAAGGTATCCAAAGCCTTCTATACCAAGAACATGAAGGGGAGGAGCTAAAGAAGAACTTTGGTAGATAAATCTTAGAAGGCCAAAAGTATTGGATTGGTGATTATTGGTTGTGAGATATGTTGAAGCATCAAAGAAGATGATGTAAATCGTTTGAATAAAAGGACTAAATCCTAAAACCTAAAGCATGGTGAGGACAAAATGCAACTTGATGCAATCATACGATTTGGAAAGTCAATTTTGATGAACGTAACCTGCTGACAATATTGTTGAAAGGGCCCTTTTGCATTAAAATATTAAGTAAAAAAGAGAACAAAGAACAAACCAATAGTCATGAGGGCTAACTTCGTTAATATATAGGTGTTGCATGGAATATTGTAAAAACTTTATTTTTTGGAAATGTAAAGTGGACACTTACAACTAAGGTTTTAAGGTGTGACTCATCATGCAACTTGTTAAAATAACACATCTAGTGCAAAGTGTCCAAAAATCAATTTTTTAAAGATTTGACCAAAACTTAATCTAAAAATCTCTAAAAGTTGAATTAAAAAATATTATTTATTATTAGTAGAATATTGCATTTCTATGTAAAATATAACGTATATACAACTTAAATGGACTAAATACCCATTTCTAAGCATGTATGTTTGTTATCTCTAACTTTAATATCCAACACAATAAGACCAATAGTTGTACACAAAAAAATATTTGTTGTTATAAAAACAACACATTATTATATAAAATTCAACTTATATTCCACACAAATGGACAAATAGTTGAACATTGAAACCCTTTGACAATCTCACGTATTTCATAGAAAAATACAAGGTATTTATTGTGTTCACCTTTTATATTTGTGATAATAGAAGTTATTAATATGAAATATTCTAATACATATACATTGTTACCCAAATACTTGTACACATAAGAATAATATTTGTTCTCTATGTAACAATACTTGTTTAAGTGAGCATCTTATTTTATTGAGTATATTTTTTTTAATTGACTCAGGTATAGTAGATAGCTACCATATTTGATTTGAATCAAAAAGTGATTTATTTCACTTGTTAATGAATTTATTTATGTGTTTTTAATGTGACATTTATAAATGCTCGCGCATTAAGTATTGATCTATTTTGACCAATATTTAGAATTTTTTTGATTTAAATGTGAATTATTTAATTTCAATATATACTATAAATGTGGGGCAAGATTAGACTTGATATAATCATAAATGAATGTACAACTAGACTCTGTACAACCAACCTTTACATTAAACAAAACAACAGCTTCACAAAGTGAAAAGATGTTAAGGCTGGCCATGCATAGTTGTATCCTCTGAAACAACTATTTTTCAGAGCCGTGCTAAAATGCTTATAAAAAGCAGTACCAAATTGAAGGTTATTAGAATCCAAAATAGTTATTTTTACAAGATAGAGGACAACTGGCCATATTATGGTGGAATGCCAAGGTACCTTTCTTGAGGAGAAAAGGTTTTAGCCATAGTATTATGGTGGAATAAAAGGTTCTTCTCTTGGCAAATAAGAGCCCTGACAAGTGCTGACCACCTCGTCACATCATTCGACATTTTACTTAGTTTTTTTTTGTTGGGGGGAGCCATCAATTTACAAAAGAAGGAAGTCTTTTCAATTGATCTACAGATCAGCATTTGCATTTGAAGGTTCCAATCTTGTGTCTATCACCTGGAATCCAACCCAAAAAAATTCAATTTCTCTAATGTAAATTAAAATTTAAAAACAGGTGGTATGTAAAATTAATTCATTATATCAGTGTGTTATGGGAAGTTGGCTGATTTAGAGAAAAGAGAAATTAGGGGAGAGGACACAGTATTTGAACTAGTTTTAATGGTTGTGAGAGTAGTTATTAATTTAATAATTATACTTGTTGATTTATTATTTATTATTTTTGACGATATTGTATTAAGAGTTTGATAAAGGGTGCTCCCCTTAATACCACAAACACATAACAGAAATAGAAAAACAACAACAATATGCAAGAATAGAAAAATTGGCTTCTTATTATCTCCACAAATGTGGAATTACAAACTTTCAGAATTACAATATGCAAAGCCACATGGGCATTCCCTTACAATATTCTGTAGGACAAAGCCTCGAATCAATACCTAGATCTACTACCCAGAACTATTCTGAACTGCCTAAGACAATAATACAGCCTTCCTTATATAGGCAATTTTCCACCGCCTGGGAAGGTTCCCGAATTTTAGCCAATAAGGCCGACCAAAGTTAGAATTATTTTTTTATTTTACATTTCATTACATCATAGTCGGCTCAAAATAAATTTTGAAACCCGAACAGAAATTTTGAAGAAAAATCATTTTTCGCCATTTTAGGTGACCCAACTTCCGAAGACCATAAGTCATCACTAGTTGACCCGATTGACTATTGTAACCCCATTTCGGAAAGGGCGCGAGGAGCTCTACAACGCTTGAATTAAGCAAGCTTCATTCAGCCCAAAATTCGACCTCATCCGGGGCCTCTAAAGCCTTCAAAACTGAGTTCGAAGTTTCTGTACCCTGCTGCCAATACCGAAAATCTTCAATATCTTCCAATATACACTTGATCTGGCAATGAAACTTCACTGGCAGACTTATATGACCAAAATGAACCTCCAAGAAAGAAATCAGATCATCCTGAGCACATACAAAAATTACCAAAAATAGTAACTTTCCATAAATAGCAGCTCTGCACAAAATAGCCCTTATTGAATACAAAAATAGAAATATTTTTGGGTGATGCAAGATTGCTCTTACACCTAGGATGCTCCTGCATCAGACACCCGGGGTAATTTGAGAAGTGACCCTGTCACGACTCAGGTGTGCAGAGGAAAACCAAGACGGCTAATCTCCTCCTTTGTCAGCCATGATGAATCTTCAACAGGTCGTCCTTTCCACTTGACCAGATATTCTTCATATATCCTGTTCCTTGTGCTTCTGCCAATACGACTGTCCAGTATATCTTCGATCTCCTTAGTGTCTAAACTAGTTGCTGGAATACTCCACTGTGCTGCTGTGATCTCATCTTCAACACCTCCTTCATGATACTCTGTCAGGTCTGAAATGTTAAACACTGGTGAAATATTTAGCTCAGTAGGCAATTCTACCTCATATGCGTTTCCTGAATCATGTTTCTTCAGTATCCTACATGGTCCAAACTTCTTCATTTTCAGCTTGTTATATGTACCAACTGGAAACCGCTCCTTCCGCAAATGAAACATGACTTCATCACCAACTTGACATTCCTTATACCTCCTTTTCTCATCTGCCTTAGCCTTATACTGTGCGTTCATCTTGGTAATATGCTTCCTCACCTCCTCATGGATGTTCTTCAAGTGTTCTGCAAAATCCTCAGCTTCAGCACTACTTATTTCTCCTTTATCTATCTTCCTCAATTCAGATGCATTTCTTGGACTACTTCCATATACAATCTGGAATGGTGATTTACCAGTGCTCCTGTTGACAGAATTATTGTATGCAAATTCTGCCTGTGGTAAAATCAAATCCCATCCTGTTGGCTTATCTCCAACCAAACATCTCAGCAAATTTCCCAAACTCCTATTCACCACCTTTGTTTGTCCATCAGTCTGTGGATGATGTGATGAACTGAACTTCAAATCTGTCTTTAACTTCTTCCACAATGTACGCCAGAAATATCCAACAAACTTAGTGTCCCGATCTGAAACTATGGTCTTTGGCAAACCATGAAGTGTCACTACTTCTCTGAAAAACAATTCTGCTACATGAACAGCATCATTAGTCTTCTTGCAGGGAATGAAATGTGCCATCTTTGAAAATCTGTCAACTACCACAAAAATTGAATCGTGTCCCCGCTGTGTCCTCGGTAAACCAAGAACAAAGTCCATACTGATATCCTCCCAAGGCTTCTCTAGTATAGGTAATGGCTGATACAACCCTGTATTCTGCTTCACTCCTTTCGCCATCTGACATACTCTGCAACTCTGTACAAACTTCTTCACATCTTGCTGCAATTGTGGCCAATAATAATTCTCACCAACCAAAGCAAGGGTTTTATCACGACCAAAGTGTCCAGCCAATCCTCCACTATGCTTCTCCTTGATGAGATTCTCCCTCATAGAACTTCGTGGAATGCACAACTGACTCCCTCTGAATAGCATATCATCCTGGATGATGAAATCCAACCATTTCATCCTGTCTAGAGTAACAGGTTCTTTACAAGCTTTCCAAGCTTCACCAAAATCAGGATCCTCTGGATACAAATTCTTGAGCTCCTTGAACCCAACCACTTCAATCTTCATTTCTGTCAGCAGTAGTTGCCTTCTGCTAAGAGCATCTGCAACCCTATTAGACTTTCCACTCCTGTGTTTCAAAACAAATGTATAACTCTGCAAAAATTCAACCCATTTCAAATGCCTTTGATTCAACTTTCCTTGACTATTCAAATATTGCAAAGCTTGATGATCAGTATACAAAACAAACTCCTTAGGAAGCAAATAGTGTCTCCACTTCTTTAATGCCTGAACTATAGCATAAAATTCCTGATCATAAACAGAATATTTTCTCTTGGCATCATTCAACTTCTCACTGAAATAAGCAATAGGTTTACCTTCTTGGCTCATAACAGCTCATATTGCAGTACCACTAGCATCACAATCTACTTGAAACACCTTATTAAAATCTGGAAGTGCTAAAACAGGTTTTTCTGTAACTTTTTGTTTCAACAATTGAAAACTCTTTTCTGCCCCATTAGTCCACTTAAACTCTTTTCTATCCCCTCTCATTGTTTTAGTCAAGGGTCCACAAATACTGCTAAAATTTTTGATAAACTTTCTGTAAAAGCTAGCTAGACTATGAAAAGATCTTACCTCAGTAGCATTCCTTGGAGTAGGCCATTCAAGGATAGCCTGTACCTTCTCTGGGTCCATTTTTAGACCTTCTCCTGAAACTACAAACCCCAAATACACCAACTCTTTCTTCACAAAACTGCACTTCTTCAAATTAATCAACAATTTCTCTTCTCTCAGCTTCTCAAATACCATACGAATATGCATCATATGCTCCTCCAATGTCTTACTAAAGATCAGAATATCATCTAGGTAAACAATGACAAACTTACCTAGAAATTCTTTCAGAACCTCGTTCATGAGCCGCATGAAAGTGCTCGGTGCATTGGTTAGCCCAAAAGGTATGACTAACCACTCATACAGTCCTTCCTTTGTCTTGAAGGCAGTCTTCCATTCATCTCCTTCTCTGATCCGAATCTGATGATATCCACTTTTCAGATCTATCTTTGAAAAATACACAGCTCCACTCAAACAGTCCATAATATTATCCATTTGTGGCAATGGAAACCTGTACTTGATTGTGATCTTGTTTATTGCTTTGGAATCTGTACACATCCTCCATTCTCCATTCTTCTTTGGTGCTAATACCGCTGGTACAGCACAGGGACTCAAACTCTCATGGATCAATCCTTTCTGTAACAGTTCATGTACTTGTCTGTTCAACTCCTCACTTTCTGCAGGTGTCATTCTATGTGCTGCCTTATTCGGAAAACTCGCTCCTGGGATCAAGTCCATCTGATGACTGATCTTCCTGACTGGTGGTAATCCATCAGGCACGTTATCGGATACAATATCCTGAAACTCATTCAACAAATCTGCAACTTCTACAGGAACATCTTCTACTTCCTCTTTACTAGCTTTTGGAATTAAAGCAAAACATACATGCTCATGCCTCATACCATCTAGGAAATTTCTTCCATCAACAAAAGTTATCCTTGCATTACCACATACCTTTTCTTCAGTCTCCTTCAATGGCTTTAGCTTATGCCGCACTCCATCCTTTGTCAGGGAATAGGTATTCGCACGGCCATCGTGTACAGTACATCTGTCAAACTGCCATGGTCTACCCAACAACATATGACATGCATCCATAGATATGATATCACACAATACCTCATCTTGGTATCCGCCAATCTTGAACTTCACCAGGCATTGTTCATTGACCATGACCTTGTGGTCATCCTGTACCCAGGCAATCTGATATGGATGTGGGTGTTTCTGTCTCTTGAGCTTCAACTTTGTCACCATCTCTTCTGACACCAAATTGTCAGTGCTTCCACTATCAATGATCACATCACAACATTTACTTTCACACTTGCACCTGGTGCGAAACAGGCTCCTCCTTTGCTCAGGTTCATTCTCACCACTCAACAGGACTCTTCTGTTAATCAACGTTTCTCCTCTTTCAGCATCTTCAGAATTTGATGATCTGGCATCTTCATCTACATGTGCAACTCTGGCCTGGCCTTCATTTCTCCTGTTCGTTCTGCCTTGGCGCTGAGGACATTCAAATGCCCTATGACCTTCTTCTCCACAGTGAAAACATGTTCCACGGAAGCCACCTCTTCCAGATCCTTGTCCTCTTCCTCTTCCTCTCTGATCTCTATTATTCTGATCCTGGAAGTGATTGGAATTATTTCCTCGCTGATTCTGACTACTACTGGCCTCATCCTTCTTTTTCGAATCCTCATTTCGGCCACCATATGACCGTCCACCAGATCGTCCACCGCGACCTCTTCCGTTTTGTCTGCTCTCAAACTTCTTGTTCAGCTTTTCCTCTACTTTTAGGGCAAATTGGTATGCCTCCTCAATACTGTTCATTCGAACCAGATTCAACTCCTCTTGAATGCTTGGCCTTAACCCATTAAGGTATCGGGCAACTTTCTCCTTATCAGCTTCGGCATGGCCTGTTCTGATGAGGAGTCGATAGAACTCCTCTGTATACTCCTGAACAGATTTTCCTGCTTGCTTCAAACTTTGCATTTTCTTCAGTAGGTCAAGCTCATAATCAACAGGAATGAACTGTCCTTCAATTTTTCCACCATCTGATCCCATCTTGTGATTTTATCTTTCCCTCTTCTATTTCGCTCCAATTGAATTTCTTGCCACCAGATCTTCGCATGACCTTTCAGTCTGGCCTTCGCAAATTTGACCCTATCAGGATCCTCAACATCTTCATACTCAAAATACTCCTCACATTCATTGATCCAGTCGATCAATTCCTCTGGGTTAAGATTTCCAGAAAACGTAGGAACCTCAATCTTAGGTCTTTTCCCAATCTTAGAAATGGCCCGAAAAAGTCTTTCTTCCTCCTGGTTCACAATTTTGACTTCTCCTTCTTGATATTCTTTTTCGGCTTCATCCTCGCTTTCATCTCTGACATTAAGATTCATTCGTCTGCGAATCTCTTCTTGCAATGCTCGCACTTGTCTCTGCAGCTCTCTAACCTCAGGTGTTACAACACCAGCTCTTTCGTCACGTTCCCTTCATGGAGGCATTTTCGCGATGCGCGCTGAAACCCTAGCCACGGTCCTGGTGCAAACTGCCTCACAGTCGGCGATCTGTTTACACACTCAAGAACTCCTGCTCTGATACCACTTGATGAAGGGTGCTCCCCTTAATACCACAAACACATAACAGAAATAGAGAAACAACAACAATATGCAAGAACAGAAAAATTGGCTTCTTATTATCTCCACAAATGTGGAATTACAAACTTTCAGAATTACAATATGCAAAGCCACATGGGCATTCCCTTACAATATTCTGTAGGACAAAGCCTCGAATCAATACCCAGATCTACTACCCAGAACTATTCTGAACTGCCTAAGACAATAATACAGCCTTCCTTATATAGGCAATTTTCCACCGCCTGGGAAGGTTCCAGAATTTTAGCCAATAAGGCCGACCAAAGTTAGAATTATTTTTTTATTTTACATTTCATTACATCATAGTCGGCTCAAAATAAATTTTGAAACCCGAACAAAAATTTTGAAGAAAAATCATTTTCCGCCATTTCAGGTGACCCAACTTCCGAAGACCATAAGTCATCACCAGTTGACCCGATTGACTATTGTAACCCCATTTCGGAAAGGGCGCGAGGAGCTCTACAACACTTGAATTAAGCAAGCTTCATTCAGCCCAAAATTCGACCTCATCCGGGGCCTCTAAAGCCTTCAAAACTGAGTTCGAAGTTTCTGTACCCTGCTGCCAATACCAAAAATCTTCAATATCTTCCAATATACACTTGATCTGGCAATGAAACTTCACTGGCAGACTTATATGACCAAAATGAACCTCCAAGAAAGAAATCAGATCATCCTGAGCACATACAAAAATTACCAAAAATAGTAACTTTCCATAAATAGCAGCTCTGCACAAAATAGCCCTTATTGAATACAAAAATAGAAATATTTTTGGGTGATGCAAGATTGCTCTTACACCCAGGATGCTCCTGCATCAGAGTTGTGACTTTAAAGTTGTTTTTGTTAAAAAAATTAATCATGTGATGTCATATCAGCTGTATAAGTATGGGGTACCTAATGGACTACGATTGGTCTCACTTTTTTTTGGACAGTTTTGGACACATTGGCAAAAAGCATATTGATGTGGCATTATATTTGAAGATGTGGCCCTGAAATCTTAGTTATAAGAAAGGGACTTGACAAGTAAGTTACTATAAAAAAATGAGAGTGATTTGAAATTTCCATGTAAGATTTTAAGAAGTGTGAAATTAGTTTCTACACCATTTCCTTTGTCACGAATACATTATCTCTTTGTTTACACAAGTAGATGTAATATATGTTATGAGGAGTGAAAAAGAGAGACATAATATAAAAAAAAATGATAAAAAATGAAGTTAAGCACATGGGTATGGAACTATGTAGCTGAGTAAATAGTTGGTGAAATAAATACTAATCGATGATCTCTTTCATAGTTTGACAAGGCCACCATTGTCTTATCCAATGACAACACTTTCAATGCTGTAGTTAGATTTTTTGCTATAATTCATTCATGATGGCCTGTCATGGCCTACAACAACATGACCACAGAATTTAGCCCATTGATAGAATTTCCAATGAAGAATCTTATCATTGTACAGAACCACCCATGCACTCATAATCATCTTCACCGATAAAAATACTACCATTTCAATACATTAAACCATGGTTTAATCAATGTATTTTAGATTTTCAAATTTTAATCTTATTAATGGGATTGGAAAGAAGGCTTCATTGTAAAACAGGAAAGAAATATAAAATTGTAAAATAAAGAAATCATTCTTATTGATTCAAGAGATTACAAGAGCTTCTTGATCAAATGATCAAGGATAAAACTAATTGACGATGAATCAATTACAATTGTCTCATTATATAGAGGTCTTAGATACATCTAATTTCATCATGCACATCTTGTATTATTAGTTTTAAAGTTAAAAACTAAATCTTAAAAAACTAATAATTAAAACTACAAAAACTAAAACATAAAACAATGAAAGTGAGAGAAATTACAAAATATTCCAACTAAACGAAACCAAAAACAAATAAAAATCATTAAGATTAAAAGACAAATATCATACAATCTTATGTGAAAGAGTTTCAATATTAATTATCATTTGTTTTATCGAACAAAAATTGGATGCTTCCATGAATAAACTAAAGAAGTTCTTTTCACACAATAGTGAAAGACTGTATGAATTAACATGCAGAATTAATAATTAATTAATTTTTTAAAAATATTTTCAAATATGTAAGAACTATATAATAGAAGAACTTTACAATCATACAAGGTGCATTATCCTAATGATCATGGAACTCTTATAGGCGGGCCACTTCAATTGTAAATTTATTTTTTCACTTGTATTTTTATCAACACATTAGAACGCATCATAGATTTGGAATACATGAAGACATTATTGCTTGTAATACATCCAAAAAAGAGCAAAACTTTGTATCTTTTTTGATGCCAAATATAAATTTAGTAGTAGTTCTCAATTAGTCTCATAGTAATATTAGGTGCCAATAAAAGGTTCAAGTCTAGAAGGATAGAATTTGATGAATCCAATTCCACATTGACTAGGCTTTATGACAAAACTAAAAGAGGTTGTTTATTAGATTGCGTTGGTTGAAGAAAGGGAAATGGAGGTTAATAAAATCTTAAATGAATTAATTTTGAACCAATGACAAGAATTTGATCTAAAAGGGACATGGAAAAAGTAGCAAACTTTGGTTTTATGATAATTAATAAAAAGAATTGAATTTGTGTTTCCATGATCCATTGCGAGATTGAAGAGCTAAACCATCGTTAATATTTTGTATCACATATAAATATGGTGATATCTAAGTCCAAATTTATGTTTGGTAAGGTTTTTAATGATAGAATGGTGTAGTAAGATAGTATGTCTAGTTCTCACAAATAAGACACTTTGCTACTTAATATGAGAGCACGATTTTGACCTCATTTCAAATGATATTAAGATCTTACACTCAACAATACTTGATCTCTAATAGATTTGCTCAAAACCAATCACCATCACCAACAAACTAAAAACATCTACTAAATTTTCAATACATCAAATATATTCAAAATGCTATTCAAGACATCTCACCCAACAAATATGACTTCGAACATCCACCTTAGCTTCTTGTTATGTTCCTCCATTGACCTAATTTTACCTTTCTTGTTCCAAATATAAAAGACAGAGGATGACATTCAAGTGACGTTACTGCCCAAGATCATAATGAATGGACACAGAATAGGTGTAAAGGTACACATGGAAAAGATTGTGAATGTTCTTACTAACAAACTAAATATATCCCACATAGATTCTTCTATTAAAGTGAGCATGATTGAAAGGAAGTTGTAGAAAATAAATGTATATTCAAATGTTTATAAGGAGATACCTCTTTCCACTCTAAGATATTCATAGATAGCTATTCCTCTAGGAGCTAGTGGCCTAGAGGTGGTTTCTACTTCTACTTAAGCCCAAGACAATTCTTAAAGAAATGTGGATGATTCAAATTTTGCAATATGTATCTTACTGTCTCAGGATTTAAGCTTTGGAAATAAGTGGAACATTCCATTATGTTTATAAATTCTTAAAAAGGTATATATGAGTAAAATGGTACTACATTCTTAAAGTAGAATCCAAGACAATCAAACAAACAAAAGTATCATTTCCATTGTCTTTTCATTGGTTGTGCACAAGGTGTAGGCAACTCCTGTACCAGTAATCACATGCCATTCTTATTGAAACTTGAAAACAAGCCAGATTTGCAGATAAGTTTGGTTTAAGTGCTGCCATGGTTTATTCGTTCTGAAACTTTTGACTGTCAGACGGGATAGATGACCTGTCCCGATCAAATAGCTGCATAGATGACGTTGTTCAGGGATGTTTAACAATGTTAGATAACTGCAAACAATATCACAGATGACGTTGTTTAGGGATCTTCTTCAATAAAATATGAAGTACAGAAAGACAGCGAAGAACAACCCAGAAAAAAGACAGCACAACTCCATTAAAAAAATCAACAGCTGCACATGAAAGCGAAAAGATTTAAGGCTGACCATGCATAGTTGTATTCTGTGAGCCAACTTTTTTCAGAGCCGTGGTAAAATGCATGTAAAAAGTAGTACCAAATTGAACGTTATTAGAATCCAAAATAGTTATTTTTACAAGAATATGTTCTAGTTAAAAGAGATATTATTTCAGATAGAGGACAATTGGGTTTCAGCAATATTATGGTGGAATAAAAGGTTCCCTGACAAGTGCTGACCAGCTCGTCACATCATTCGACATTTTACTTAGGTTTTGTTGGCGGCATCAATTTACAAAAGGAAGGAAGTCTCTCCAAATTGATCTCTAGATCAGCATTTGAAGGTTCCAATCTTGTGTAATCCAATCCAAACAAATTCAATTTCTCTAATGCAAATTAAAATAAAAAATAAAAAACAGGTGGTAAGTAAAATTAGTTCTTCGTTAAGTAGATGATAAAAAATTGAATTTGTGATTTTATGATCTAATGTGAGATTGAAGACCTAAACCATTATTAATATTTTGTATCACATACAAATGTGGTGATATCTAAGACCAAATTTTATGTTTCGTAAGGTTTTTAAAGATAGAATTTGTATTAAGATAGTGTGTCTAGCTTTCACAAATAAGAAACTTTGTTATTCAATATGGGAGTATGATTTAGCCTCATCTCATATGATATTAAGATATTGCACTCAATAATACTTAATTTCTAATAGACTCGTTCAAAATCAATTACGTCACCAACAAACTATAACCATCTACTAAATTTCCAATTCATCAAAAATATTCAAAATGCTATTCAAGACATCTCACCCAACAAATATGAACATCCACATTAGCTTCTTGTTATGTTCCTCCATTGCTATTTTTGATTACTTAGCTTGCTTGACCTAATTGTACCTTTCTTGTTCCAAGTCTAAAAGACAGAGAGAAAGACAGTCAACTGGCTTTACTGCCCAAGATCATAATGGATGGACACATAATACTTGTGATATAGTTAGTTAAACAAGAAGGGACAAAGTCAAATTGGTCCACGAGCAGTACTTCTCCTCTAAATTCAAATGTACCATTCGCCTCCTAGTAAATGGGACAATTTCAATAATACATGTCAAGTCACTTTTGCATTAACTCAAAGTCATTGTTATATGTTCTGTCTCATTAGCCTTTCACATGCAAACTCCATCAATGAAAGAGAAACCAAGGTTATCAGATCTCCACAATTTATATCAATGTATTCTTTCTTCTGAATTTGATTATGTAGCAATTTCTTAGCATCAAACCTAATCAAACCCAGAAGAAAGAATACAAAGAAAAACCAATTTAATAGCAATGTGCTAAAATGCATATAAAAAGCAGTATCAAATTGAACGTTATTAGAATCCAAAATAGTTATTTTTACAAGAATATGTTCTAGTTAAAAAAGATATTATTTCAAATAGAGGACAATTGGGTTTCAGCCATATTATGGTGGAATAAAAGGTTCCCTGACAAGTGTTGACCACCTCGTTATATCATTCGACATTTTACTTAGGTTTTTTTTGGGAAACCATCAATTTACAAAAGGAAGGAAGTCTCTCCAATTGATCTCCAGATCATCATTTGAAGGTTCCAATCTTGTGTAATCCAAACCAAACAAATTCAATATCTCTAATGCAAATTAAAATTAAAAAATAGGTGTTAAGTAAAAATAGTTCTTCATTAACTGATTAAAAAATGAATTTGTGTTTCCATGATCTAATGCGAGATTGAAGAGCTAAACCATCATTAATATTTTGTATCACACACAAATGTGGTGATATCTAAGTTCAAATTTTATGTTTGGTAAGGTTTTAATGATAGAATTTATATTAAGATAGCGTGTTTAGCTTTCACAAATAAGAAACTTTGTTATTCAATATGGGAGTACGATTTGGCCTCATCTCATATGATATTAAGATATTGCACTCAATAATACTTGATCTCTAATAGGCTCGTTCAAAATCAATTAACGTTGCCAACAAACTATAACCATCTACTAAATTTTCAATGCATAAAAAATATTCAAAATGCTATTCAAGACATCTCACCCAACAAATATGAACATCCACATTAGCTTCTTGTTATGTTCCTCCATTGCTATTTTTGATTACTTAGGTTGCTTGACATAATTGTACCTATCTTGTTCTAAAGTATAAAAGACAGAGAGAAAGACATTCAATTGACATTACTGCCCAAGATCATAATGGATGGACATAGAATCCTGGACACTGAATACTTGTTATATAGTTAGTTAACCAAGAAGGGACAGAGTCAAAGTGGTCCATGAGTAGTACTTCTCCTCTAAATTCAAATGTACCATTTGCCTCTCAGTAAATGGGACAACTTCAATAATACATGTCAAGTCACTTTTGCATTAACTCAAAGTCATTGTTATATGTTCTGTCTCATTAGCCTTTCACATACAAACTCCATCAATGAAAGAGAAACCAAGGTTATCAAATCTCCACAATCTATATCGATGTATTCTTTCTTCTGAATTTGATTATGTAGCAAGTTTTTAGCATCAAACCTAATCAAACCCAGAAGAAAGAATACAAAGAGAAACCAATTTAATAGTCATGTTGGTTTTTACATATGGACATCTTAATAAGTTTATCAAATGAGATCTGGTTCTAGATTGAACACAGTCTAGAAAAATATAGCTTTCAAATATGGATGGTGCTTCAAGGTTGGTCATGCGGTTATTCATAATTTTTCTCATGTGTACCTCTACAACATAAAGGTACACATATTTTTTTTCTTTGTTCTCTTGCATTTTAATGATAAATTATGGAGTGTGATTCAAAACTTTGATGATAATTTTTTTTCACAATTGTATCTAAAAACATCTAACAAGTTTATTAATGTTCCTACTGACAAACCAAATATCCCAAATAGATTCTTTCATTAAAGTGAGCATGATTGAAAGGAAGTTGTAGAAACCAAATGTATATTCAAATGTTGGGAGGAGATACCTCCTTCCACTCTAAGATATTCATACTCTAGGAGCTAGTGGTTTGGAGGTTATTTCTATGTCTATTTTAGCCCAAGACAATTCTTAAAGAAATTTGGATGATTCAAATTTTGCAATATGTATCTTACTTGTCTCAGGATAAAGCTTTGGAAATTAGAAGAAAATTACATTATATTTATAAAATTTATATCTTAATCACTCTTAAGATCTCTAAACTCATCAGTCTACGAGGAGGAGGAAGAAACAATTAGTTGGACTCCATTCAAGATGAGGAAAACACAATAAAAAATGAATATATGTGTAAAATGGTACTACATTCTTAAAATAGAATCCAAGGCAATCAAACAAACAAAAGTATCATTTCCATTGTCTTTTCATTGATTGTGCACAATGTGCAGGCAACTACTTTACCAGTAATCACATGCCATTCCTGTTGAAACTTGAAAAGAAGCCAGACCTGCAGATAAGTTTGGTTTAAGTGCTGCCATTGTTTAGCTTTTGGTTTATTCATTTTGAAACATTTTAACTATCAGACTGAATAGATGACCTGTCTCGATCAAATACACAGATACATTAAAAAACAAATACAATCAAATTCAGATATTATAAGAAGAATGCGAGTATAGCTAATATAATCAATTTGTGTCTAATACCTTCAACATGTAGGCCATGGATTTGTCTATTGGGGATGTTTTTTTTTTAAATTTTTTTTTTTTTTTTAATATAGTTATTTTTGTTTGTTTTGGTTCTGTTTTGAATTTAGTACTCGCCTTTTGTTGGTTTTCTTACTTTTTGTGATACCGCTTTCTACGGTCTAATGGTTGCTTTGTAAGGATTGGGACCCTCTCCCACTTTATCTAATTAGAACTACCATAATCACTTGAGTAAATTATCAACATATTTTAATGATTATTTTTACATATATATAGTCTATACATGTTTGGTTTTAAAATAGTTAAGATTGTGGAGAGCCATCATTTTCAATCTAAAAAGACAATAAAACTTATGATAGAATTTTTAATACATTAGAGACATAAATAGAAATGCTCTTATGATTTTGGTTCATTATTTTAAAGTTTACAAATGCATTGATCTCTTGAGATAAAATGTTCTGACTCGATTGAAGTTGATGAATGTATGACCACAATCGGTTCAAAGGAAAGCTCAAACCAAAATCATGCCCAACATACTCATAATGCATTATGAATCCATCTACATATTATATATTGCTTCAAATAGTATTGCAATTTCTTGACACTATGACCTCCAAAATCATTCCCATGGAATTTATATATTATTGTCCACAAATAACCTAATTTATCTTAATGGAATTGCAAGAAAAATATATTTTATCTAAAAGATTGTGAGAAAAATAAATGATTTATAATTTACAACAAGTTTTATTGTGCATTGCATGTTCTCAAACCATTTTCCTTGAGAAAATTAGGGACCCCTTATTTTTGGGACTTCACTTTTATGTGTTATTGCATTTGAATCTTGCTTTGTTTTCTATCAAAGTTTTGGGGTATGTGTTGTAGGCATGCCATCGTGAGATTTCTTGAAACCCGACTTGAATTTGATTGTTCTTTATTAAGTTTTGGAGTTTGCTTATGATTAGAGGTATGCACAAACTACAAACCCCATCATTGATAGATTTTCCCGCTCTAACCTTGACCGAACTCCCCAGCTTTACATTAATGGCACTTCCCATGCACGCACATTGTATCTTTTAAGCCATTAATGTTTTATTTTTAGCCTCTTTGTTGCGAATACTAACATGCATTAAATCTCTATAGCCCTCTTCTCTCCCACAAACTTGAATTCAAAGTAATTCATGTTTAATAATATTTAATACATCCAAGATTTGAGAGGAGGGTGTATATGAAGTGGTTTCTCTATGATTATGGTTACCTAGAGCATCTTTGAGTGATGCGACTAGATTTTAACCCTTAACAATAATCATAAATGAAAACAAAAAACATAATTTTATTTAGAAGTCGAGTACCACTTCATTATTCTCCAAAACTATTTTTCAGCTACAATGAGAGAAAACCGTAATTTAACTACCATATGAAAATTACCATTTTTGGTATTTTTTCACAAATTTATTTTTTTTGCCATTTTTTTAATTTTGAAAATCATTCCAAAGGCTACAAAAATTTCCAATTATTTAGAGTTAACTCAGATGACATCACATGTCAACTTGCTAAGCAACTAAAAGCATAAAAAGAAAAGTATTAAAAAAAATGGAAAATCTCAAAAAAATATTAAAAAGTTAATTTTGAGGCCTTATATGGTGTAATTAAACCCCAAAAATGTGTCGAGAATCAGTCCAATGGAATGGATTTGCTTGGCATTTTCGTGAACTCTAGAAGACCCATTTGCTTGTAAAAGTTTAGCCTAAACGAACAACTAAATCAAAAGAAATGACATAAGTCTCTGCATCATTGAGTGACCCTTCCTCATGTGGTTTTTAGGTGGGGGTGTGCCCCTTTCTCATTCCAATTGTTTTGATTTCATTGTCTCATTGCCATTTTTCAAGTTTTTGCCTCTTTATTTTACTTATGTTGTTAGGGCTTTCAGTTGAGTTTTTTTTAAAGGTTTCTTAATGTAGATTTTCACGCTTTTATTTTTTATCATCAATAATGTTGTTAGGATTTTTACTTGAGTTTTATGTTGTGCATTTGATTATTCTTTAATGGTGTCTATTAAAATCTTAGCATGTATAGTTTATTCTTTTTCAACTTATTTTCTAACAATCCAAATTTGGATTTTGTTAGGGTCTTGGATTTTTTTCTTGCTAGTGATGTTATGATCATGTAGACATGTACTCATCAAAATTAGACTTGGGGATTATGTTCACCTATGTTCCTTTTTGGCTAAGTTTGTTGAGATTAGAGCATAAAATAATCTCTTAAAAAAGGTTCATTTTAATTTTCTTTGATATTATACCTCCCTAATAATTAATCTTTTGAAAGTTTCTTGTTATTTTCCCTCAACCATTGATTCAATAGTATATGTGATCCCCAAATTTATATGGTTTTTACTTTTATTTTTATTAATTTTATTATTTTGACCTCCTATCAATTTTTTCCCTTATGAGTGGTAATCTTAGAACATCCACAATTTCAGTTTATTCACACACATATCTTTCAAAATCTAATATTTGCATGTTTCTCTTTTTAGCTACCTTTTAGTAAGCATAGAGGACTAACTCTAATCTCCAAATCTAGACTATTTTATGTTTGACATATTTTCATAAATCAAAGATATGGAGATTTTTTTTTTGGTTTCTTTAGGTAAGTGCTAATGAGGATCCTCTATCTCCAATCCTCTAGAATATTTTCTTAATATGTTTTCAAAATAAATGGTTGGGATTGATTATTTCTGATTTACTTTAAGTTAGGGTGTATGACATTCTCCACTTCCAAACTTTGATATGGTTTCCTCTTTACTTGCTCTCAATGTATGAAGAAAGATGCTCATGAAATTCTCTTCCCAAATCTTGAATCCAAAGGGATTGACATAATTAATTTATTGTTCTTTAAAATTTCAACTTTCAAAGTCCTTACCATTATATTTTTTCTATTGATTATGTTATAATATGCATTTATCTACTTTTTATTTATTTAGATAAGATTTATAAGTTTTTCATACACTTCTCTTAAGATTAACGTAGGATTTTGTTTTTGTTATACATTTCTTTGCTAGATTTGGATCATTACTTAAACAATTTCAATCATTTTAGGATTTGGAAGTCTACATCTTTTGACTACTTCAATTCAATTTTATGGTTGAGATTAAGGAGAACACTATTGAAACCTTAGCAAAAGGCAGTTAGGGATGTTAAATCCTAATTGATTTGAAATAAACTATATTTTCAAACTTTAGCTTCCTCCCTTGATATTATTATTTATATTTTAGATTGAAATGATTATTTCTAACCTCTCTAATATAATGTTTATTTGCTTCGTAATATTTATTTAAGGAGAAAAGCCATCCAAAGAAATAAAACATGAACAAAAGGGATATTATCCACCATCTAAGTTATTTACAGTAAAATTTAAAAGTTGTATCACACTTCAGTCCAACTTATTAGCACAAATAGATTAAGTATTTCTAATTAAAAGTCAATGTTGGTCTAGCTAGATTTATTCTAGCTAAATCAAATATAAGACACAAGCTTTTCAACTTTAAGTGTCCAATAAATATATATGCAACATCACTTTGGAAACAATTTAAAAATAAAATAAAATCATTTATAAAACTTGCTATTTTACAATACTTATATAAATAATATTGTATACACCTAGAATTGCTCATTTATATTGGGTCTATTCAAACCAATTTACACTTTTCATGAACTCTATATAATTAAATAATATTTTAATTATTTAATTAATATTCACATTCTCTTGATCATTATTAGACATAATTTCTTCTATTTCTTATAAAGTTTGATATAAGCTTAATGATTATTCCTAATTGTTTATCCATCCTTTATCCCTCTTCTTCTAAAATAAATAAAAAATAATTTTATTTAGTTAATGCACTCTAGTCTCATCGTCTATGTAATATTTCCCAACCTACCATTACTTAATCATTTGCACATACTTAATCAATGATTTGTGGGGATTTGACCACTAGAATCCCCACATAATCCCACTTGTTCTCTCAACCTTAAATGATCCCATCTTGGAAAATTTCCCATATTTTTTGAGGGATTGCCAC
>BSBK01003819.1:217500-262097 GCA_027943335.1 Chamaecyparis obtusa | reverse complement strand
GGTGGTGTGTGTGTGTGAGAGAGAGAGAGAGAGAGAGAGGAGAGAGAGAGAGAGAGGAGAGAGAGAAGAGAGATTTGGGTGAGAGCTAAGCTAAGTCTGTTGTAGAGATGGGGTCAAAACCAAGTGATTTGTGATAAAACAAGTTAAAATCCTTTACGAATCCTTTTGCCAGCTTCAGTTTGGACCTTAGAAATCCATGATGGATTGTGGGAGGTAACCTTGCTGAATCTTGAAATTTGGCTAAGTCTGGAATTTTTCAAATCTAGAATCTGCATGTTAACCCCTATGAAGTTAGAACCTATCCCAAACATCCTGAAAGCATTATATTTTATAATTTATACAAATATAACTTAAAGTATAAGAAATTAAAATTATCAAACTTATACTTAAATGTTATATTTGTATAAATTACCCCCCCCCCTTCTCTCTCTCACTATATAATTCTATATCTTACATAGGGCGCACGCCCTATGTACATTTATGATTTTTTACATAGGGTGCACGCCCTATAGGGCATGCACACTTTAGGGCATGTGCACTTTGTAAAGGATTTGAATTTACTAATCCTAAGGCTTGGATTTGCCTTGGAGATCCAACCCAAAGGCTTGGACAATTGAAATAGGCTTGAGACGTGTTTTCCAGCAGACATACAAAAAAATGACATCTTTTTTTGTGTGCTCCTCATCAGGTTTACTTGTGACTCAAGAACGTAAAAATCAGATGATATGATATTGTAGATCTCTTTGTTAGCTATCTAAGCATATAATTTATTTTGAATTCTGATTATGTTAAGTTTTTCAACTCTAATTTCTTTTGTGTATGTCTATTTTTTGTAAAAAACCAACATGCAGTATTTTGGGCATAGATTTTGGCTCGTTCATCGAATTTTGCAATAAGTTACATTTTTAGAAACTAAACTCCATTCTACAAACTTAAAAAAAAAGAAAATTTAATTTTCGATTAGTTTTAAATGATTTCTAGGGGGAGCACATAGAAATTTCATGTTTTCAGGATGTGTGCACTTCGTAAATTCATCAAAAATTATACGTTCATCAAAAAATACCAAAAAAATCCGGGATAAACTATGCGGTGTTAGCTAACTTCTCACAGGAGTGATTAATTAAAAAAATTCAAAAAAAAAGTTAACATTTTAGGGGGAGCACACCAGACGCTATGTTATATTTTTGGACCAAAAATAGGACCACTTTTTGTGCTCCCCCTTTTTGAGGGCCTTAAGTTGCACCATTTTCAAAATAAGTTAGTAGTTTAGGAACTAGATTCAGAGTATTACAACTCTTGTTTTTGTCGCATCTTAAAATTTTGAGTCTAACTATCTTCAATTTCTTGTTGAAGTTCAGAGT
This sequence comes from Chamaecyparis obtusa, assembly GCA_027943335.1. Taxonomy (NCBI): domain Eukaryota; kingdom Viridiplantae; phylum Streptophyta; class Pinopsida; order Cupressales; family Cupressaceae; genus Chamaecyparis; species Chamaecyparis obtusa. The sequence continues at coordinate 260,736 of BSBK01003819.1, read as the reverse complement.
TTGCTGATTTTAGGAAAAAAGTGGCATCTTATACCCCCTTTTTGGTCCCCCATCTTTGTGCACTTACCCTTTATGAAAATAGAATTCATATTTCCATAGTACTATCCATATTGAAAATCAATACCAAATTGTATGGTTGTGTAATTATAATTGTACCTTATTACTTTTACCTTGCAGGATGGCATGATCATGCTTTGATACCACTACAATGTCCCCTGTCGGGACCTTACTTATATTTCTCCATTAAGCTATTGTAGACTAATTTCATTTATTCTTTGTATCTCTATTTTAATCAAAAGATGATACTTTTATATTACTATTCCAAATTGGTGTGTCAATCGGAGGAAAGGGGTTATGACTTAAGGTTTATTAATTATTTATATTCCCGATTTATAAAATATTTATGTTTTATTAATAATAGATTATTTATTTAATTATTATTTATCTTCAATATTTTATATGGTATTAAATAACCAATTAATATATAACTTTTAATATATGAATAATATTGGTTCTATAATGTCCCTTCTTATTCTCCTTTCATCATTTCCTACAAAATCGACATTAGCAAAAAATAATACACAATATTTACATGACTCATACTCTACTCTAAGTCAGTAAAGGGGGGGGATTTGATTCTTAAGGCTGCCTCTAAGTCAGGCTTCACAAAATTCTCGATTCTTGTCTTGAGGGATATAAGATCCACTCTAAGCAATCGAGCTATTGACACATCATCCCATAGAGAACTGCCTATAAGAATATCTTGGAAGCAATAAATGCTATCCAAGCCTACACATATGCATATGACTAGCATCAGTATATCTACTGCCTATGAGATTATAACAATCTCAATTTTAACAACCAAACTATACCAATCTCGAATTGCCATCAACTAGAGATTGGCAATGGGTTTATATCAACCTCAAATTGCCATCCATCTCAAATAGGTAATGGGGTTATATCAACCTCGAATTACCATTAACCATAATGGGCAACGAGGTTATATCAACCTCGAATTGACATTAACCATAATGGGCAACAGGGTTATATCAACCTCGAGTTGCCATTACTTTGATCTCTATGTAGCTCAAAACGAATATAAGATTCATATGTCTGGCTACTAGAGGGAATATGAATATCAAATTATTTATCAACAATAGTGAACATAACATCAAATTCATTATTTATATAAGGAATATCAAATATAAATTATAAATGTTGCCAAATATATATATATATATATATAATTATAATTAAAATTAATTCTTATATATATATATATTTTAATTAAAATTAATTCTTATATATATTTATATATTTTAATTAAAATTAATTCTTGAATATATATAGTTTAATTAAAACTAATTCATAATAATTTATTTATATTAAATGACATACCACCATGTTGGATGTTCGCTTCACTGAAAGACTTTTTTCCGTATATTTCGTATATTTTCTCCTATCTTTCCTCCTAGATTTTCTCCTTCATTTTCTCCTATATTATTTTCTCCCAAATTTTCCATATTCTTTTCTTTGTGTTTCCTCATTTCTTTCCCATAATTGTTTTCTTATACCCTTTTTTTTTCTTCTAAAAGTCACGTCTTTTGGATTATATTATGTTATTTTATTTATTTATATTTACTATGTGAATAATATACTATAAATAATAATAGATTATAATTTTAGCATGATTAGTTATTTATTATTTATTAATATTTAATCATTTATTAATATTATTATATTGATTCATCAATATATTATATTATATTTATATATCATATTTTTATTATTATTATTTTAATAATATTTTATATTAATAATATATTAATATGCTTATATATTAATTTATTATTTTAATAATAGATTATATTATATCATTTTATTTATTAAACTTTCTTTTATTATTTTATAAAATATTAATTTCTATCTCAAAATGGGGATATCATAGCTGATTAGGTTGGGGACATTGACAAGAGAAGATCCACCAGGGGATATGTTTTCATGGTGAACGGTGGTGCTATTTGTTGGATGAGCAAGAGACAAAGTGTTGTTGTGTTATTGACGACTGAAGAAAAGTACATGGCATCTACTCATGCATGTCAAGATGTAGTTTGGCTTAAGCTAATGTGTTATGATGTTGGTTACAATGCATGAAAAATTACAATTTTTCAGTGACAGTCAGAGCGCAATATGTTTGACAAAGAATCCTACATTCCATGCTAGGACAAAAGACATTGATGTACAATATCATTTTGTGTGTTCATTTACACAATGGTCAGTATGAGACCAGACATTGCCCAAGTAGTAGGAGTACTGAATCAGTTTATGGAAAATCTAGGTAAGTCACATTGGCATGCTGTGAAAAGAATTTTGAGATATTTGAAGGGTACATCTCAATACGCATTGTGTTATCAAGGTGACTCAATTGGATCAAATAGATCAGTTAGTATTCAAGGTTATGTGGATGCTAATTAGGTTGGGGACATTGACAAAAGAAGATCCACCAGTGGATATGTATGTGTTCATGGTGAACAGTGGTGCTATTAGTTTGATGAGAAAGCAACAAAGTGTGGTTGCATTGTCGACAATAGAAGTAGAGTACATGGCATCTACTCATGTGTGTTAAGAAGCAGTTTGGCTTAAGCGCTTGTATTCTGATGTTGGATACAATGCATGAAAAATTACAATTTTCTGTGATAGTTGGAGTGCAATATGTTTGGCAAAGAATCCTACATTCCATGCCAAGATAAAACACATTGATGTACAATGTCATTTTTGGCGTGACACGATTGAAGATGGAAAGGTGAATCTAGAAAAAGTTGGCACTCTGGAGAACATGTTGCAGATGTATTGACAAAGCCAACAAACACCGTTAAGTTCAAATGGTGTACAAATTCCATGGGGCTTGGTGACCCTAATACGTATTAGCCTCATTTAGTAACTTCGTACTTCATTAAGTGGGAGATTGTTGGATAATGAAGTATGACATTTCATTGTACGGTAGAGACTCACCGTATGGTGAAGGAAGTAAAGGAACTATTCCACCGTATAATGTTAGACACTCACCATAAAGTGAAGGAAGTGAATGCACTATTCTACCGTATGGTGTTAGAGACTCACCGTATGGTGAAGGATGTGAAGGTAGCTATTCCACCGTACAATGTTGGAGCCTTACCGTACGGTGTTGGGAAGAATGTAGCACACAAAGGTACGGTGTTGGAGCGGGAAGAGCATGGAAAGTATAATGAAGGAGCTGGTATGGTGAAGGCACAGTGATGGATGGAGTGTACGATAAGATGAATACATGTCAAGTCAAGTACGGTGTGTACAGTGACGGTTACCATACTGAATTCTAAAATGAATTGCAGTATGCATAAATGACAACAAGTATCATGTTATAGAATTGAGGTTGATTGGGAAGGCAATCTGAGCCTGTGTAAAAAAAATCTAGAGTCTATTGTATGTGAATGTGTTTACTGTAATACAAAGTTGCTCGAGGGTTTTTTTTTGGGTGATGGGTTTTTATCTGAAAGGGTTTCCCACATAAATTTGTGTTTTCTCGTGTATCATTTGTATGATATTTTTGCATGTTTTAATTTACTTGCATATATATCTGTTGTTTAAATTTATAGTTTCTTATTTCCCTTATAGTTTTTGTGTTCAGAAAGCATTTTCACACCATTGCTTTCCTTACAATGACAACACCCATTGCGAGCTTAGCAAATCCTGTAACTAGGTTTTCATTATAAGAATAGATATCATAAATAGAATATACTGTAAGTACATAAATCTCATGGAAAATATGGAGAATTGGTGCGGAACAAGATATAATGAGGGTGACCATGTCACTCCACAAATTGAGAGTTGAGGAGCGAGCGCGTGCAAGTCCTGGAAGCATACATCCCATCACCACACACAGGGAGACCCTCCCAGCCAGAAAAACCATCCTTCTTGAAGAACAACACACTAATTCATGCACACAATTTCCTATATCGTGGTCATCTTAGGGAAAGTGAAGAAGGGAAAATGGCATGTTGAGGAGAGAGAGGAGTAGGAGAGCGAGAGCACCGAGAAGGAAAAAATTGTATGGAATTCAGTATTTTTTCTCTGGAATGGTCTCCACCCGTCCACTCCAAGAAAGGCAATCACAAGGAGGGAGCCAATTGACCAACTCACCCACTTTGCTATGCTTGCTGCCTTCAACAATGCTCCAGATATAAAGTATCTGAAATCGTACCAAAAATATAGGCATTCCATTTTGAAAAGTTTGTGTTTGCAAGTTTTCTAAGGTAAAATATTGAAAAGAAGACCAATTACTCCGACGACAGATATCTATTCTTCAACATCAATTTCTTTAAAGTAAATAGGCATAAAACTCCTATTAATTATTTAATCACCATGTTCATTACTAGCAATCACACCTTAGACATGCAATGGGTACGTCGTAGAGGTATGGAAGGTCAAATAAGTATTTTTCCCTTTGTCTATCTCTTCCTCTCTATGTCTCTCTCTCGCTATCTATCTATCATTTTTCTCCCATCCTCTCACTCTATATTCATCTCTATCTATATCTTCCTCCCCCCTCCCCTCCATATCTAGACAAATCTCTCTCTCTCTCTCTCTCTCTCCATCACCCCCTTTCATACACCTTTAAATCTCTAGATCTTCGTATTTCATCCACCATATCCCCCTCTATCTGTATCTCTATTTTTTTATTTCTCCATCCCTCTATATCCCTACTATATCTCCCCCATTTAGATGATCATATATCTTTATCTTTCTCTTTCACATAAATCTCCATCTATATATCTTTTTCCTTCTCCCTCCCTCAATTTATCTCCCCTATTTTTGTCTCCCAGTCTTTATCTCTCCCCATCTTCATATCTATTTGTGTGTATATGTACTTATCTATGTTTGATGTCTCTCTATCTACCTATTTATCCCTGTATCTCTCCTCTCCCTATATATCTTCTTATCTTTTTATCTCAATATCAATCCATCTCACCATTTATATATCTCTATGTATCCCTCTTCCTTCTTATCATTTGATCTTTTCTTCTCTATCTCTCATTCTCTATCTCCCTAGCTATCTTCTCCCTCTTTCTCTCTCCCCCTCTATTTTCATCTCTTTGTCTCTAATTACACGTCCCTCTCTACATTCATCCATTTTTCCCTCTCATTATTTCCCCATCTCTCTATACTCACTTGGTATATCTACCTTTATCTTTCTATCCCTTCCCCTAATAAACTAAGTGTCCCCATTGGTAAGATATGCATTTCTTGTTTAGACATTTCCGACATCTTGTAACATCTGGGAAGAGTGAAGAAACCACAATTATTTCATGTAGATTTAAAAATTTTGGGAAGCTCTCTTGTAGCGTTCATATAGTGGAAACATGAAGTACAAAGAGAGAGTGGAACCTGAGAATGTCACCTCAATACTATATGCATGCCAGGTAAAATCATATGTCACAATTGATAAATTAAAAGTTAAATATAATAAAAGAAATATTATTATTATAAAATTCTAAAAATAAAACTACTTATATATTATATTAAATTCAAATAAACCCAAAACATTTTCTAATCATATTTTAATTTTATTAATTTTACATTGTTCATTATATCCATTTTAAAATTTCATCAAACTGGATGAAACTGAACTAAGTTTATATTATTTAACTTTGTCCACTATATTCATTTTCAAATTTCATTACACCGTCATTACTCAATATTATTTTACATTATTTATTATATTAATTTTAAATTATCATTAAAACTACTCTATACTTTAGATTATTTATTATATTAATTTTAAATTATCATTAAAACTACTCTATACTTAGTCCATTTCCTTTCTATATAACATTTAGCCCGCCTTGTTTGTTATCGTGTCCAATGTGGAAGTAAACACAAAACAAAATTTAAACTAGAAAATTCTGCACCGTTCTTCCATAATAATCTTATTTCTTTTGTCCATAGTTGGGCTTTCTATCTTTTATTCTCCATGTCTTTCTGAAAATTCACTTTCAAAGTTTGAAAGAAGTTTGTAATTTAATCCATGTTGGCAATTAAAAACGGGGAGGAGAGAAGAGGGGAACTTACCCGAATACTGGAAATAAACAGCTACCCAAGCAGAAACAGATACGGTAACGTGAAAACAACCAAGCAGAAATGTACGGTAACGGAAATATTAGAAGGATAGAAAATGGAAAGCTGGAGTTAAATGGGCCTCACTGTCCGACACAGCATGGAAAAATGACCTTAATAAAATTTTTTCTGATAACTGCATTAATGACAGTAATAAAATTAGTTAAGGAATGATAGATGGTTGTAAGTGATGCAATGGTCGACCTTTTCTATCCATAAAACTGGACCACTAGATTAAATGGAAATGCGTACAGCGTAAATATTTAAGTAGAATATTAAATTTGGCTTTTTCTTCATGGCAGAATTCAGGCTGGTCTACGCATGTGAGACGGATGACTTTAAGGTTTGCCAGCCGGCAAAGAAATTGACAGACTCCATAGCAGGATTTAAGCTTTTAAGATTTGTACAACATAAATTTAGTAAGTCCTGTCTACTTTAAAATTAACAATTGCCTACAGTATCTCCTACTCATTAATTGCCAATAGAATTCCCGAGTAACTCTCGAGTCCAGTGATGCTAATATATAACTGTTAGAAAACCTGCAAACACAAACTTCTCAAAATGAATTGCGATCGTGAATGTTCGGATTTCAATAGCCCATACTTTGTTTCAGGACCATTGTTGAAGGCGGCAAGCGTTGCAGAGTCGGTGAGCTGGTCAATTGGCTCCCTTCTTGCGATTGCCTTTCTTGCAGTGGACGGGTGGAGAGCATTCCAGAAAAAGAAACACTGGATTCCATGCGATTGTTTCCTTCTCGGCGCTCTCACTCTCCTACTCCTCACCCTCCTCAACATGCCATCCGCCGTTCTTGACTTCCCCTCAGGTGATACAGACTATTTATTGTGCTGTCCCAAGACAATTTCGAGAAGGATGGTTGTTCTGGCTGGGAGGGTCTCCCTCTGTGTCGTGATGGGATGTATGTTGCCAGGACTTGCCCGCCCTCGCTCATCAGCTCTAAGCTTGTGGGCTGACATGGCCGCCCTCCTTATAACCTGTTCAACACCAATTCTCCATCTTTTCTACGAGATTTATGTCCTTTCAGTTGATTATTTTATTCTATATAATTATGATGATACCAATTATATCTATTTTAGCGATTTTCATTTATCTACAAGGATTGTACGCCTCGCACTCCTAAAATTGTTGATTGTCACAATTACGGTATTTGTAGCATTTATAATTCTACTACTTCTTCTAGTTTGTGCTGCTTTGGCCAGTATCAACGTTCATAAAATTGTTTCTCATAAGATACCCCTCATTCTCTCCAGTTCCACTCCACAGATAAATCCTATTGCCCCTTCTTATTCACAGATTTTTTGGGAAAGGGTGGAAGACCAGGTAGTCAAGTCATGGATTGTAGTTTGCACTTCCAATCCTCAATATATAATTGCCAGATCAATTCTCTCCTCATCTGTCGCACTGGTCACTACAGTTTTCAATGGAATTCTGGTGTTTGAGGTAGTACGTACGGATTTCACGGTGAGTGCTCACATGATTTTTCATTGTTTAGTCATCGTGTTGGGATCTACTATCATATATTGGAGGTGGATCACAGCTGTGGTATTTTGCCCAAGGAGTATCGAAAAGAAATGGGCGAGCATAGTAAAATATTTTGCAATTGAAGATTTCTGGAAACGGTATTTGCTAGAGTTGAAAGAGGGCCGTAAAAGCCACAGACAAATGGGTGACAGCTATCTTAAAAAAATGATGCTAAAGATGGTCCGTAGATTGAGAATTCATAAGCTGATTGCTTTGGTTGTATGGCTGCAGATACTATTGGTTCTTTTGAGCAAAGTATGCTGGTTAGTATCTCAGCTGTTCCTCTCCAACAAGTGTTTCCGTAAGCTTGTAATGGGTTCAGCGGGAGAAGAATTTTCCAATTTATATGGGGGCAAAGGCCACCGTGAAATTGAATTGGGAAAATTCTCATACTATGGCAAGTATTCAAAAGCATTCGTCACCATGAATGGCGAAAGTGCTGCTTGTCTATGGGTAGCCAATAGAAAATGTATTGAAGGCATAAAGACGCAGATGAAAAGGGGCCAAGACGAGGGCAATTCATGTGAGGAATTGGTAACTCTGCTCAAGAACAAAGCCTCTAGCCGCAACCAATGTCCGCATCCACGAAAGAGTGCTCCCATCAGATTAGAAGTGGAGAGCGAATTTGACATCTGCCAATGCTCTTGTAAGATGAAAGCGGTCTCAATAATTACTGTCATAGTTGAGCTCTGTCCATTTACTCAGAATGTGAAAAGGGCCATTGAAGCTATAGAAGCTTGTTCTCAAGCATGGAGCGTCATGGATCTGGTTGAACACTCTGGAACTGAAGCTTTCCAGGTGAGTAAAGCAGCTGACAAACTATTTCAAGGTTTGGAGAGAAGAGGAAAATTGTTGCCTAACAATCTCGGAATGTCCACTTCCGTTGATAATTCATCAGAAGCGGCCAGAGTAGCTATAGGTAATCTTATCGAAAAGGCCAGAAAAACGGCAGAAGGATACCGGTACAGAACATGGAATGAGGTAGTGGAGGGTCATAGCTTGTGGATGGTGTGTGTGAATATCGATTTTGAGAACTTCGTCAAGGTGGATGGTATCATGGATGAACTGGTGAGGGTGTTGGGAGATGAGATAAGCTCGTGCATGGCCAAGGCATTGGACATGACAATGGAAGATATGGAGAAGTGGGCGACCATGGCCATGGAACAACGCATTTGGAAAGCTGCACACATCGCTGGAAAAGTCAAGAGTATCACGGAAAAATTGGGATGGATGTTAACATGTAATGTAAAGGAGGCCATAAACAATTCTTCAGCAAGTTCCACTGGATTCCGTACTCTCAGAAAGCATCCAACTTTTCAGATTGGCTAGCATTTCCAAAAGTTCCTGTTTTCAATTTTCAATGTTTTTTTTTTTTACTTTTGATTGGATGTCACTAGGTAAATATCATTTCAGGGTTTAAACCGTGGTTGTGTGATTTAGGTATGATAAGATACACAAAGGAGCAGAATGGCTTGTCCTACCTGTTTATTATGTTATCCCTGTTAGTTCCTTCCAATCACATTCGCTTCAGCTGCCTATGTATTTCTTATACGGTGGTCCTATGGGATTATGCCTTCAAGTTTGATGTTCAAGTTTTTAGTTGTATGAGTGGTTTTCTAGAAGTTTTAAGATAATTTGAAATCTTTTGTTTAAATAGTTGAATCGGATTGTAAGAAAGCTGTGTCATATCGCTTCCAGCATTTCCTTATATATTTTTAAAAATTTCTTTGAAAAAAAGTTCTAAAATTTTCCTTATCAAGACATAAACTGATAATAATTTATAGCTATTGACATAAATTAATAATAATTTACAATTAAAATAAATAAAAAAATAAAAGAGTCATGGGACCTTGTTCTATAAAAGGTTTATACAAGTTTTAACAATGGTTGTTTAACAAAATAAGTCAAGCTTCAAGACCTCATTCTTTCTATCCAACCATTCAGACTTTAAATTTAGGGTAGAGGTTGATATATGTTGTTATTTGTAAAGGTAAATATATATATTTTATAATGATAATAAATATCAAAATTAATAAAAAAAATTAGATATTTTTCATATTGTATTAATTTGGGTCAAAGTTTAATTAACATCTTGTCACTTAAAACGTATTACAATTGATTATATACTAAAAATTCATAAATATGTCTCATTAATCATATGTAAATAATTGAAACTAGAAAAAAAGTGTCACACATAAACAAAAAGAAAAAGCTTTTATAATAGTATTATAGAGAAATAAGTGTATATCTTAAAATTATCCACTTTTCTTCTATACTATTTTTATTTGATAGTTTGGATGTCAAACAAGTGCTAAACACTGATGAAAGTGAGTGGAAGAAAATGGAGGAAATATTTTTTTTAAAGTACTTATATTAATTTGTAGGAAGAACAAAATACAATATTGAACACATTCAACTTAAAATAAGTCACTCATGAGCTACCCAAGTAAAATAGAAATATGCAATCTATCTAAAGGTCATCTATGTTACCATCTACTAAATGTCAACTTGTTACGCACACGTTCAAAGCTTCACATAAAAGATAAAAGCTAAACCTAATGTGTCAACATAAGAAAAACTAATATAAGTTACATGCCCTATGTAATTGGTAAGAGTTGTTAATCCACAAAAAAATATCAAAATAAAGAACACAAACTCTCTAAAGTTAACCTTGTTTATAGTAATATTGTAAGAGTTAGTATAGAGTGCTCTATACTATGTAAGATTGGCTAAATGTTATAGCCATGCCCAAGATCTTTGAACTTCATGTTCAAACACAAGAGAGATTATATATGAAATAATAATGCTATTTTATCAAAGAATACAAATGGTAGATTACAATGGATTGAATTACGATTACCAATCAGCCCCACTAACTATATAGAAAACGTGAACATAGGATTACTTAAGATTATGACATGTGTCTTAATATTAGAGCTTGAGACTTAAACTAATCACTACCCACTATAAATGATAGCTATCCTATGTTGCCCCTAAGTAAGCATAAATAACATATGTGAAGAAGACACAGGTGATGAGATAACTGGGTAAAACACCCTTTTTACATTAACCCCCCCCTTGAGTGCAACTTAAGGAGAATTTACATAAATAAAGATTTTCAAAGATACAAGTTGGGTCATTACAGTGGGCCATATTAGGTACCGATGAATGAATGCAATGCAATGTGAGCACTCACAAATAGAGAAAAGGAGAAAAATTCGTGTGGATAAACTCCTCTTAAAAAATCAAATGAAAATAAATTCAATAAATAATTAGGAGGGAAAAACACCATGAGAGGAAAAAATTCCCTCCACATAACAAAATAAGAAGAGATGTTGTGCAAAAAAACCTCAATGTAGAGTATATTACAATAATGGTAGATGTCCAACACTGAATGTTAAAGATTATCCAACATTATTGAACATTGTTTCTCTCCTTAGGAAGAAACAAAACCAAGATAGGATGCATAGTTTCTTTCCATTCTTTAAAGAAAGAATAGGCAAGAGTGATGAATTTGTTCATTTACTAGGATTAAAAAATAATAGGGATAATGAGGTATTACGATCTAAATTAGTTTTCTCATGTCCATAGGACTTACTAATTTTATATTTGAAGAGACTTATGAACCCAATAGATTTATCTATTGGACTATATTTTGATTTCAATTCTAAGAATTAAACTAATTTAATTTTTGTGTTCTCTATGAGATTGTTACATGGTGACTTTTCAATAGTGCATCTGATGAGCATAATTGGATCCTAGAGGAGTTATAAATGGATACTAACATATTTTTATTTCTCACATGATTATTAATTAAGATAAGTGATTAATTAAAATTATGGTAGTTGTGTAATGCTTCTAGTTCTAAATTTATTACACACTAATTATGTACCTCTATAAAACCTAATTTTCCCAACTTTTAATTGTTGAAAGAATTATCCCTCTATTAAAAAACACTTCTTAAAAAACCAAATCTGATTAATGATATTCATGTACTACTATTTAGATATAATGGTGTACAAGAATTAAATGATTATCTAACAAACACCATGAATGATTAAAAAGTTCAAAATTGGATTCATATCCTAAGAGCATACACCTTCCAGTGAGAATAATAATATTAGAATTCTTTTTGAAACATTGTGCATGTGGATTCTAAGAATTTCCCATACCTACCCAAAACTAGTATTATTGAGTGTATAATGGACTTTATAGCATTAACTTAGAAGTTGTTGCAAGAAATTTAGTGATATGTCTAAGATTGTAGCATTTGTTAGCTACATAGAATGTCTAGATGTATCTGTTTTATAAATACAAGATAGTTTGAAAAGATTTAAGATGTTTTCCAAATTAGCATATTCTCTATATTAGTTGGACTTTAGTGTGAGTGTGTGTGTATATATATATATATATATATATATATATATATATATATATATATATATATATATATATATATATATATATATATATATATATATATATATATATATATAGTTTAAATTTTAAGTATTCATTAAAAAACTATTCTTATAAAAATATTCTTCATGTTTCATATGTCTCTATAATTGATTGACATTTTCAAGGGATAATAGAAAGCACATTTACTATTATATTTGTTAACTTTTTATCCTTTATTAATGAATTGGTGTAATAATTATAATATTTTTAAAAATTTTGAAAATAGTTTTTTAGAATGTTATACAATGTTATCTTAAGAAAATGTGAATTATTAAAGTAGACATGGTCGTGTGAATTTTTTGTGTCTTTTTATTACATCTAAATGAGATTGTCACCAAAATAATATGTGTTATGATGTAGAGTTGATTCTCCATTAAATTTACAAGATTACTTGCATATTTTCTATAAAATTTCACCATATTGACCAACAAATTAGGCACTATTCTTCTTTGGTGAAATATTCAAATTATTTCTTAAAATATTTTTCTTATACAACCTTATAGATTAATATATGTTAAATTCTACTAGTATATATGATTTAATATTATTAACTTTAATCAAATGTTGATTCAATTCATGTTTGATATATCTTTAAAGATTTTAAAATGTTGGTATTTGAATTACACATGAAGTAAGAAAAGAATAAGATAACCAATCATATTGGACATAAATTCATCTTACATCTTTAATTCCATATTTGATCTAATGTTATGTCATTTAAAATATATGTATAAAGACCTACAAAATCAGTAAGCTAGTGTAAGGTGTATATAGAAACAAATAATTAAATTTTTTTTACACAATTCTTATTGAAGAGTAAATTCCTTGGTCTTATAGAGCTAAATGTGTAGAAAGGTTACTTACTCTTTTCAATTAGAAAGGTGTCTTATTACTTTAAACCAACATAGGTCCCTTGGTTTAGGACTCTAATATGTGCTCTAGGATGGCAAGATTTGCCTTAGATCACCACCACCTTGTAAAATTGATAAAATTAAATTTTTAACAAATTTTAAGACACACCATGCAAAATGTAGAATGGTCATCTAAAGATTCTTATAACCAAAGATGTTTGTGTAAGAATTGTTTTATAGTTATATTTATAATTGTTCTTTGATTCAAATGTTAGATTAGTATATAAATTAATATTTTATTCTTTTATATAATATTCAAAAATGTGAATTTAAGTATTTGTTCATAATTTAACAAAAGATGATTGGTTGAAACCAAGTTCAGTTGGCATATAATTAATTTGAAGTTTTAAAAATCTTGGTTGAAAGAATGTTTGTTAAAAAAATTTAAAGCTACAGTTATTTTTGTAACATAAGTTAGAAAATAAAAAGATTAAATATTAGACTTGAATACTTAAAATATTACAAGAATAGCATAACTATTTTTTCTTTCTAATATTTCAATACGCATTTGTCCAGATTAGTATTTACTGAAATTTTGCGCAACACAATACAATACACCTGCAAAATTGAATTAGAATTTAAACATAAACATGAAACATGACAATGATATACTGGTAAACCAGCTTGATATGCGAATCTACTAAACATCCGATTCCCTTAAAGACAAGATATGTACTAAAATATAGACTAAATGATACACAGCTGATCTACCCTTCAATGAGGAAAACACTGTTATCCACAAGACGAAACTTCAGTTTGATGGTTCTGGCTTCACCTTTGGGTAAATTGTGGTCCTCCAATCCAAACCAAACCAAACCAAAATTTATCATGGTTACAGATTTTTCATACCATTTAAAAGAATGTCTCCCATTACCAGCGACTGGTTGATCAATATCGGAGCGTGGATTTGCTTCTAATATAAACCCAGTTTTCTCTGTTATCCCCTTTACTTTTCCAAAAGCTTTTGCTGCTTTCCAGATGCGTTCTTCCTCCAAATTGGTCGCCCATTTCTTACAATCCTCGGCTATCACACCTGCTGCCTTGGCGATGCATGATCCGATCACATCTGCCAATAGCCCTTCCAGTCTATCCACCACTCCTTCCACACTGTTGAATTCACAATCATTTATTATGCTTCGGCATTGCCTGCACAAGCTGTAAGCTACTGCCACCTCCTCCCACGCTCTTGAATTGTATGCGTTTGCTACTTCTTTCCCTCTTTCAAACAGATTTTCTACAGCGGCTTTGGCAGCTTCGGGAGACCTGTCAGCAGCATCGCTCATGGGAAGACGGTGATCCAGCCATTTGCGCTCCTTGTCTAACTTCTCCAGTAATTCATCGGAGGCTGTCATAAGCACAGCTGCTTCACTATCAGAATATTCAACCACATCCATAATATTCCATGCTTGAGAGCAAGCTTTCATAGCTTTGTCTTCCATATTTTTACGCTCACCCTCGTTATAGATAAATGCTGAAAGCTCAAAAATGAGGCACAGTAGTGAGACAGCGGTCAACTGGGAAGAGCGTTGGCTGATATTTAATTCTGATTCAACTCCCAAGCCGAGGGGATGACCAGGCTTGAGACATCTTTGGCCGCTGAAACCTGCTGAAGATTTATCAATGAGCAATGCAATTAACTCATTACATCTTTTGCCCTCTTCTTCCCCCTTTCGAAACCGCTTCCTTAATTCTTGAATGGCTGTTTTATTGGCGATCCATAGGTTAGCAGTACTTTCCCCTTGCATTGTCACACAAGCTTTTTTATACTTCGCATAAGCAGTACTCCGTTCCAATTGAGTTTCACCGGAACCTCGCTCTGTATGCAAACTGTAAAATCCTTCAGATGCTGAGCCCACTACAAGCTTACGAAAAAAGTTGTTTGAGAAAAACAACTCCGATAATAGCCAACATCCTTTGCTGACGAAAACCACCGATATCTGTAACCAGACAATCAGGGGAAGTAATTTCTGCAATCTCATGGTTCTCACTAGTCTTACAATTACAGTTATGATGTAACTTTCTCCCTCTGTTCCCCGTCTGTACCTTTTGGAGATGTCTCTTAAGTCAAGCAAATGAATTAACGAGAAATCTTCGATTTGCCAATATTCTCTGGCACTGCAAAATTTTGAGCCAATGCGTCTCGGGTAGTATACTGCTGCGGTGACACATCTGCAATAGATAACTACGGATCCTAAAAAGATCACAATGTAATGAAGGATGAGAGGAATTGATATGGAGGGACGTACACACCCTTCGTAATAATATTTGAGGAAATCGAGCACGGCCGGCCTATTCTCTTGTATATTGTCTTTTGGACTACTAATGTAAAAGAAGTCCTCGTCAAGGGATGTAAATACTTGTGCCTTGTACGAGCAACGGACCATTTCAAACACTAGAAGTGCATTACAAACGGTGATAATAAGGGCAACTGAAGATGAGAGAACTGATCTTGAAATTATGTATTGAGGATTAGAAGTGCGAACCACAATCCATGACTTGAGCACTTGTTCTTCATTTTTTTCCCACAGAATCTTGGGTGGATACAAATGAGGACTTATCTTTAAAGCAGAAAGAAGTACAGGTACTTTACGAGATACAATTTGATGAATACCAATACTAGCTAAAGCAGCACAACCTAGAAGAAGAGTTAAAGTTACCATGGATACCAATATTATTACATTTGCCACTTCCATGAAAATTGAATTGCCCTGATCTGTCGCACATATATAAACTGGGTTTGGCATATATATATAACTTACATAGCCAGGGATTTTAGAAGCTGTAGGAAGTATGAAGATCTCATGAGAAATAATATAGACGGAAACGAGTGCAAAACTAATGAAGAGCGCTACCATGTCAGTTCTCAAGTTTGTGGAGAGAGGACGGGCTACTCCCGGCAGCAAACATCCCATCAACACACAGGTGGAGACTCTTCCAACCAAAATCAATACCCATTCACCGTGAATCACATTTAGATACTTGCAAGAGTATTGCAAAGGGTTACTGGTTGTCTTGTTATTGAAAGAAAAATTTAAGAAGGGCTTGTTGAGAAGCATGAGGAGCTGCAGAGAGAGGGCGCCAAGAAGAAGCGAGTCCCCGGGAATCCAATGTTTTCTCTGTTTCAATGCTGTCCGGGCGTCAGCTCCCAAATGCAAAATTGCAACTGCACATCCAAATGACAAACTCACAAAGGCTAGGAGGACGCCTAAAATATAGTAACCACCATGGAGGCTTCCGTCATCCTCATAGCCTAGCAAATTAGACAAGGCAGACAGCCAAGGATTGCGAGCAGACATATTCTACCTGATAACAAAGAACGAAAATCAAAGAAACTGCAAACAATTTATATACCCGTTTCGAAAAAAATAGGAGTCTGATCTTCTCACCGTCTGTCTTTAAGGATGTTTCAGTGGGCTAGCTAAATTGCATGACTATTGACTGTAGACCCACCAAGACTACATATCTGATCACCTGGCTTTCAATACTTCAAAAGGAGCATGAAGATGCATGGAAAGCGCGGAGATTTCTTTACAGACACGCAATCACTTTTTGTAAGTTGGGCATCGTCTATGCAGCATCTAGAGTGTATCACTCATCTAATTTATTAATTAACTGAAAATAAATTAGCATTTGCACTTTGGTGTAATATGTGGAAGAGGTGTGAGAATTCAGTTTGTGCAATGAACAATTCGATGAAGAAGTGATAGATGAAATATAAAGATAGATATAGGAAACTATTGAGAGATTTAAGGGATAGGGAAGGACAGAGAAAGATAGGGAGAAATAGTGAGATAAAAAGATAGAGGTAGAGAAAGATATGAAGAAGTATACATTGTTGAACTCTTCACATATTTAGTATTAAATATTAATATCTACTTTCTATTACAATCAAATCAGTCATATAATCTCTAACTTTATGAAACACTTATTTTAAATGATTTATGTCTATTTTAACTCAAATAACAACTAGAGTTTACCTATATCTAATTAAATTTATCAAAAGAGTTGAATATTTTTATATCAAATTTAATAAGTAGCTCAAACAACTTTGCCAATTTAACTATATATTTGTATATATAACTTTAAATTATTTTTATTTTAGCTAAAAGTAAAGTTAGAACCTAGGAACTAAATAAAATTTAAGATTGTAAAACTTATGATGAAATATATCTATAGAATCCTTTTTGTCGCAAATTTAAAATAATTCTATATTATGCAATACTTATTGTTTGTAATTAAATTTCAAGGTAGAAATAGCAACAAAAAATCAAACAAATGTTTAATCTTTATCTTGGTTTCTTAGTTTTTTCTGTTTCTTTCCATTCAGTTATATATGATTTCTTTTCTTTTTTCTGTTTGCTCTTTTTTAAAAAAATTATGTCAATTGACAAGTGTTAATCACCTCTTGTACTTTCTCTCTCATTCTCTCTCCCTCTCTTTTTAAAGTTAGTTTAGGTCTGTACTTCTATACATATTTCTCTTTAAGTTTTCTATAATTTTAATAATAGATCACAAAGTTTGATCTAAAACATTGATACACAAAACATATTGAATCTAGAAACAACATAAAAATATATGGATTGATACAACAAACCTTCAAACCAACACCAACACATTTAGCATTTGACTTCGCCCATAAGAACTGTGCAGCCTTGACTGATTCTCTTTCCATACCTTCTTTCGTGATTAATTCCATCTATATTTTGATTGTATAGATGTGTGAACGACTAGTGAATAGGTCGAGGAAAGGTCGTGGGTGCCGGTCACGATACGATGCCTATAAATGCAAAACATGATTGCCTGGCTAAGAATCATTTGAATGGACCGACTGAGAATTTGCACCCGAAACGCCTCTATTCTCATTTTATCTTCCTATCGTCTTATCAGATTTTCCACTCAACACCGCAAGCGTGTCCATTCTCATTTTATTTACATTTATTGTTAACATATAGCAGTGGGCCCCTACGGGGATATTGCTTAGTTCATCAAGATCCTATGGACGTCGTTAATTTGGGATTAATCGGTTTAAGTTAGAGTCTGATTTGATGGGGGTTGTTGCTTGCAGGCTGTCTTCAACGTGACTCTAACGGTAAATTTCTAAGAGACGTTCATGATGACGGTATCTTCCAATATAATATTAGGGGCATTGAGCTAGTACTTATTGTCCTTATTTATTAAGACCTCGTCAGAGTCCTTTGCCTCTTTGGACTTTCTGGATTCGATTGTATTTGTTTTTTAGACTTTGTCAGGCATGTGATCCTGTCAGTTGGATTGGGTAGTGTTTGCTGGCTGTTCAAACGTAACTCTCATCGTAAATTTCTGAGAGATGTAGACCATCGTAAATTGGATTGCGTCTTTCACAGCATATTTCAGGGGTTGGGACTCGGTCAGTATTGGTTAACTCTGAGTATTATGAACTTGTGACTCTAGTCCTGAGGATGCAGACTCGGAAGAAACACAAAGATTCGCTTTCATTTTCGACTCTGCAATCGAGGCCGTCTAAGTAATTAATATTTTTATCCTTCCCTCAAGACTTAATATTTTATCTATCTCTAGTCAAACTAGCTATAAATTTCCTAAATAATTAAGTCAATCAAGATTCAATAATAAAGTCCTTTTCGATTCTTTATCGAAGTCTCATAGGAAATTGCACCCAACACCGCAAACGTCTTGATGGTCCATTATTGTTTCCATCTGTTCAAATGATGTAAAGGGATTGCTTGGAGGCTATCTAAGCCCTTAGTTCTCATTGATTGGTACTTATTGTCAGTATTGGTTGACTATAATATATCTTTCAATTTAAATTTATTTAACTAAAATTATAGTGTTTTATATATTTGTATTTAGGATATTGTTCTTGTTTTTTTTTTTTATTATTAAGTAACGATAGTAAAGTGAATAGGAAGAAATTAAATATGAAACAAAAATTTAAACATAAAGAATTAATAATAGATATTATTTCTATATGCATTTCTAATAAAATCTAAGAGGTAGATGGACCAAATTATGAAACCATAAAAAAGACCACTTTTTTGTACTCCAATGGTGTATAGTTGTGCTTAAGATGTGTTTGACTAAAGTTATGTTTGGTCATTCATATGAGTAGCATAACTTTGCATTCAAGTTGTCTTATTGAAATAACTTCTAAGAGGGTCCATTTATAAAATATAAAGATAGATTATCACGGGTTTAGAGTAGATTCTAAGATCAATAATTATGTTTGCTTGAGAATTTTGAGGAGATGAATAACCTCCAAGTGGCAACTTGTGATCGGTGAACTTCTCGAGGGCAACAATTTAATAAATGTGGATGGTCAATAGTTTTCAATAGTGAATGTGAAATTTAAAGTTTTCATTTAATTTAATTTAAAATAAAAGTAAATATAAATCATAATAATATATAAATAAATTTAATAAATAATTTATTCATATATATGATTAAAATTTAATATACATACATATTAGAATATTATTATTGGTTTTGTTAATTATTTATAAAATTATATATATATATATATATATATATATATATATATATATATATATATATATATATATATATATATATATATATATATATATATATATATATATATATATAATATTAGAAATAGAGAGTAAACAGAGAGAACAAGGAGGCAAGGCCTCAAAACAAAGAATCTATTGAACCGACTTAGGACAACATAAAAAAGAAAGCGCGAGTAATTGATCATGTACAACTACACAATATAGTATGTCCATAGCAACATCTGGAAATAATCATAAAAACAAAAGGGAGCCAAAAGATAACACATCAGTGCAGGATATCATCATGGCCTCCAACGCATGTCGTCCACCCACATGGGCTTTCCATCCACACAATGTTCTTACGGTTCTGAAACTGAGAAAGAATCTCCATTTGGTCAAAGGAAGGCTCCTTGTTATCTTTGATCTCAATGCTCAGCATCTTGAGGGCCTCTTCGAAACAAGAGAGGTTCTTCACGTTCTGTCTCCACTCATAGCCATTTTTCATCTCATAGATGAACATAATATCATGCCCATCTCTAAGAAACCTCAGGAGATTTTTCCTAACCAAGTTCATATTAATGGAAATTGCACAACAATGTTAAAAAAGGTAAGTCATCGAAAAGGCTCAATAAGGGCCCTGGCTAGGCCTTCAAACCTATGTCCATTCCTAATCTTCCATATATACCAAAGAATGTTAGCAGAAAGAATAAACCAAAAGAAATTAGCATCCTTCCGAAGCCCTTGAATATAACCAATAATGATTCTTATAATGTTCACAAGACCAGGGATAAAGAAACCAAACGTTAACCAAATATCCTTAGCAATAGAGCAGTAAAAAAGAATATGCCTGCTAGTTTCAAGAAAATTACATATAGAGCGAAAATCAACATTATATAGATCCTTTCTGAGAGGAAGCATGTCAAGAATCATGAGTCGTTTAAAGCATTTACTTTTGGGAGCAACCAAAATTTTCCAGAGCCTGTTAAAAATTTTCTGCCAATGCATGATAGATAAGTTAGTATACCATAACAGATTAACATGATTGATAATGGAGTCATCATAAGCCAAAATAATCTAGATATTCCAGGCCTTGAATTTAGACAAAAGAGAGCCATCAACCCATTTAAATGAGAGAAATCTATGAGATTTAGCATCACGGTCCTTAGGAAGACCCGGATCAACACAAGGCTTCTTAATCATATTGTAGGTTCTTTTTTGAATAGGAGGGAGGTTATACTTGGTACTAAGTTCTTCCTAGCTGATAAGAGTGTCATGTTCCAGAATGTCAATTAAATAGGTTATCCCTTTGTTGGCCCAAGCTTGGCCGAGAAACCCTGAGTAAGGACCAAAGGTTTGGCAACATGGAAGAGATTCCACCAAATATATCTTTGACCATGAGCAAGGCCATTACTATTAACATTAGTGTTGACCATATATTTCCTAACATACTCTGAGGATATCCAAATATATTTAAATGTACACAAGTACCTTGTATAGAGACAGGGAAACCACCAGCCACAAGGTCACTAAAGGGTAATCCTTTCTATGACTTAGAGCCTTTCGACACAACCCTCTCAATATTCTTTCAAACCAAGACCTTCCAAGGTTCCTAGCCCTCAAAAGCATGGAAGATCCATTTGGATGTGAGAGAAATACATTGGGTCCTGAGATCTTTCATCCCAAGGCCTCCAACTTTTTTCTCAATATGCCACCACTTCCAGTTAACAACATGCATTTTATTATTTTCTTTGCCATCAGACTAGAAGAATTGTCTCACAACCTTCTGAATTTCAAGAATTTGATAGTTACTAAACATCCAAGCAGAGAAATAGTAGATATTGTAGGAGGAAAGGATTTTATGGCAAACTTGGACCCTACCAGCCAAGGAAAGGAACCTCCACACACACACACACATATAGTAATTAATTTAATATTGATTTAAATAAAAATATTGGTTATATTAAATTTGATTTTAATGATTAGTATAATCAACATTAATATTCTAAAAAAAAATGTATGTAATGATATCATAAAGATTTAATATCAACATACATTTAAATTTAATTATGAAGAGTTAATTTATTGTATACTTATAAATTATAATTAATTTAAATTAATAATTCTTGTGAAAGTTTCTAAATATTATACTTTTTTTCATCAATAATATTTTTCTTAAATTTAGTATTTTAAGAATACAAATTATATATATCCAATTTTAAATCTTTTTAAAATAATAATGTTAATATATTTTTAATATTTAATACATCTTAAAATAACTTAATTACATATTATATAAAAAAATTAATAACATTTTTAGACTTTAATAATATTACTTATATATGTATATTTTTAGAAGTTAAATGATATCATTAGTAAAAAATTAACACGGTATATTTCTTAAAATCGTATTTTATAATAAAAAATATTAAAATAATAGAAATTTTAAAATCTAAAAATCTAAATATTATTAAAAAACTTTGATACTATTAATATATTATATTCATTTTTAAACTAATGTAACTTTTAAAAATACTAAAAAAAAAATAATTCAAGACAATAAATATAAAATATTTCTGAAAAAAATAATAAATATTCTCCTTGCGCTTCATAAAATTGACTATGAGTATAAAAAAATTTAAGATTAAAAAATTCTATTAAAGCGTCTTTATATTGCACATTTCACCAGCGATGATGTATAATTTATGTGGACAAACCAAAATTGGTATGGCAACCTCTGAACATGTCAGGTATTGCATGCATATAGCAATTGGAAGGGCATCCAGCCGTATCAAATGATATGGCTGGATAGTCGTTGCCTTATTCGACAACCTTTGCAAGCATTCGTCCTCCCTATTTGTGCTGAAATGGGAGATTTGAAACAAGTATGGGCATCCATCAAAGCATAAAGAGTAGAGGATTTTTGTCAAATATTATAGTTATAACTACCTTGGTATACATGTATGCAAAATGTTGAAGCAGATAAGGACCAATGGTATCCTTGAAAGAAATGTGATGTCAAGGACTACAATTATCATAGGATATGCACAAAATGATCTTTTTGAAAAATATTTAGAGACTTCAAAGAAAATGCAAAATGTAGGTGTAAAGCTAAATTCGTGTCACTGATAAAATGGGAGCTTTGGGACAGAGCAAGGATATCCATTAACACAATATGGGAAGTCAATTTTTGTTAGGCATATGTGGCATGTGGACTGTTTGGCATAATGCCTCAAAGAGACATGTCATTCCATGGAATGCAATTCAATGTAAAATATGCATAGAATGAATTTGTTGAAAAGGCTTTAGATACTTTCAAGAAAATATAATTGGTAGTGTAAAGTCAAATATTTTTCTAGCATCCTTCGTGCTTGTGGCTTGGAACAGGATGCTTACATCCATCAAAGCATAATTGAAAGACAATTTTATTTAGATATATAATAGTTATAAATTATATGGTAGACATGCATGTAATATATGGAATCAAAGATGTATGAAAAAAGTGGAATCATAGGCAAAGAACCTAAATACTTTTACATAATTCCTCAAAGAGATGTCATCACATGGAACGTAATGATTGCAAGATATGCACAAAATTGGTTTTCCAAGGAAGCTCTCAAAAAAGTTAAATATAATGATGCACTATGGAACATTCTCAACATTGTAATCTTTGTTCTTATTCTAGGTACATGCAATAATACATGTTTACTAGTAGATGAGGGCTATAAATACTTGAACCACATTATTAACCTTATTGTATTGCACCCACAAGTGATACTCTGCTTTAAGTTCTTTTTCCTTTTCAATGTTTTGGGTTTCTAGACCTTTTTTCAGAGATATGGTTTCAATGCCATGATGAGTATTTCTTCCATCAAAGTCACCGTGCAGTCAAGCCCCTCTATTGAATCATTTCACTCAATTTCAACATCCATTTAAATTGGGCCTTTAATATGAAAGCCCCCATTATCTACCACTTAGCCCATCCCATTGAGAACATTGAAATATTTTATTAAGTTTATTATGGTTAATTTGTTGTTCCATACAAGTAGGCTTAATGTATATGTTTAATGAAGATCTTGTGTGACTATAATTGGTTGGTCAGTTGGGTAAAATTTTGGGTGTTAGATCATTATGGAAAATTAATTGAGACAACCATCTAATGCTTATTTTTCGTAAATGCATGATGTTGTAGTTTTGAATATAGAAATTGATTTTGAAATGTTGAATAGAAATCTATACCTACATTTCAATCCAAGTAGCTTTGGTCTCATGTATGAACATCAATATTTATAGGAAGTCTAGAACATCCAATGGAAATGATCATGGGTCTGGGAGGATTTTCCAAGGTAGTTTTGGTTAATGCGAATTCACAATTCAACATAATGTTGAACTTTGATAAACTGAATCTTTTCCTCATTGGAACAAATTTTTATTTACAAAGTTGAACTTTGGATTGTGGGTAATATATTTATTTGCTTACATTTTCCTTTGGTATAATAAGTGGAGACAACATCTATAAAAAAAATCATAGGCCCTAAATACATTTTTTATTCCTAAGGCAATAAAAGGGTGACCATAATAGTCTTGTGTGTCATCAATAAATCAAGTGTTTCTACAATAATAATATGTGTGGTGTGTATACAATAGTTGTATCTTCAAAAATATTTATAATTCTTCAAACTTCATTTATCATTTTTTGGAAAATAAAATTGTGTCTGACATGTTGCTAATGATTGAAACCTGCTATGTGTTGAAATAGTAAAGACCAACAGACATCCATGTTGGTTTTTCGGCTCCTTTTGGTGTTGTATCTATTTAATCCTTTGTCTCTAGCTATTATCGATGTGAAAATATCTAGCTGATAATAAAACTAGATTTCCCTTGTTGAAGTGGATGTAGTCATATTGATGAACCACTATAAATTGGTGTCTTCATTGTGTGTGTTTGGTTTCATTTGAATTTTGTTCAGTTATGTCAAATTAGTTTATTTTCTGCAACTTTAATTTTACAATTGGTATCAGAGAAGGTTTGTCTAGTTGATTGGAAATTGGGGTTAAATTTCCAAAGAGATGGAGGAATTAAAGTGCAAAAAATTTCAAACAATAATTCAACCTGTGGAAGGAACAGATGGAATCATTGTTGATTAAGAAAGATCTTGCACTTTCATAGAGGGGAAAATGAAGAATCCATCTTCAATGAAAGATGAAGAGTGGAAAACCTTGGACAAGAAGGTGAGGGAAATAATCTTCCTTTCATTTTCTGATAATATCTTATTCAATGTCATAAATTCACCAACCACCAAGGAAGTATTGGATAAATTAGCCCACACATGTGCGATGGCTTTATCTGCAAACAATTCTTTTATCATGAAAAAAATTTACAAGCTCAAAATGAAGGAGGGTAAAACCATGGTGAATCACCTCAATGAATTTAACACCTTAATCAACCAAGCGAATTCAGTTGGCATGATGCAATATGAAGAGAGAAAAGATTTCCTACTTTTATGTTCTCTACCAAATAGATGATATGGTGTTGTTACAGCCATAAGCACTATGGCTTCAAGTCCTAAAAAGTTGGATTTTGATGAAGTTTAAGCCACAATTCTCAATGAAGACATGATAAGGAAGAATGGTGAACCTTCATCCAGAGAAACTTTGATGGTAGTAAGCATCGAGAATAGAGGACACAATCAAAATAGGGACATAAATAATCACCATAGGAGATCAAAATTTGCAAAAATATCGAAGTCAAGAGGTCATAAGGTGATTGTTGGTTTTGTGGTAAAGCTGGCCATGTAAACAAAGATTACATAGAAATTACAAAAAGGCTCAAGAGAGACTACAGGAAAGAGAAACAAATATGGCTTATGATAATGTAGATGGTGCTTTGATATTGTCAACAAGTGAAACTAACTCAACTTCATGGGTATTGGATTCCGGTGCATGATTTCATGGCTCCTCATGCATGTACCTCTTCTCAAATTACCAAGAAGGTAACCTTGGAAAGATTTATTTAGGAGATAATAAAGCTTGTGAAATTATTGGGAAAGGGGAAATTTTGTTGTGTTTAAAAGGAGTTATTAAATGGATGCTTAGAGATGTTCGACATGTTCCTCAATTGAAAAAAATTAATTTTCCTGAGTCAGCTCTACTCTCAAGGTTTTATTACCTCTCTAATGGATACATTGAAAGTCACCAAAGGTTCCATGGTTATTGAAAAGGGGATAAAATTGGTCGTCTCTACATAGTAGAAACTATTGGTGAAGTGGGAGTTGCCATGACAGTTGAGGACAAAAAGTTAGAGCTTTGACATCAAAGGATCGGTCACATGAGAAATAAAGGTCTTGATATTATGCATAAGGAGGAACAACTACTGGGTCTCAAATCCCTTGATTTACCATTATGTAGCCATTATCTTTATGGCAAGAAAAAGTGAGTGAGTTTTCTAAAAATGGGACATGAGAAGAAGGATACACCATTAGCACTTGTCTACTCCAATGTTTTTGGACCGACTGAGGTAAGATCTATTGGTGGAGCTAATTATTTATTTACCTTTCTTGATGATTGTACAAGGAAAGTATGGATATTTATGCTACATAAGAAGTCTGGTGTATTTAATAAGTTTAAAATTTTCAGAGCTTCAATTGAAAATCAGATTGGGCATAAAATAAAATGTTTACAAATTGATAATACTGGTGAATTTTGTTCATTAGAATTTGATTCTTTTTGTGCTAATAATAGTATTCATTGAATAATAGTTGTTCCATTTTGGGCAAGGAAGTTTGGGCGGAAGCCTGCAATACAATTGTCTACTTGATCAATAAAATCCCTTCATCTTGGTTGGATTTCGGTATTCTAGAAGAGGAATGGCTTGGAAGAAGGATTTCCTACTCACACATCTGGGTATCTAGATGTGAAGCATATGCACATATTCCCAAAGAAAAGACCTGAGTAAATTGGATTCCAAATCTTAGTGATGTATCTTCATTGGGTATGGAGAAGATCAATATGGTTTCTAATTATGGGATCCTGTCAACCAAATGATCATTTGCAATAGAGATGTCATCTTCAATGAGAAGATGTTTCTAGGTTCACACAAACAAGAATAATAGAATAAAGAATACATACCTTTAATTGACATTATCAATAATGGTTCCTCTGATTTACCTTCACAACCTTCTCTTAGTATAGGAGGTTATCAATTTGTTTCAATACCTCCAGTGACACATTTTGGCATTACCCATGTTCTATCACAATCCTTATTTGAGACTAACTTTATAGGAAGGAAGTTGGGATATTGAACCTTCAAATACACTTTCCCCACATGATGATTTTTCACCCATGCCCAGCTTGAGTATGGATATTTTATAAATTACAATGACAATCATCATTGTTAATGACTTACCATGTCCATACAATATCCCTCACATGGTCATACACACATAAGTGACCATTTTCCATTGGCAAAGGAATCATCTACATCTTACTTGAATGCTACATTGGGTGGTCACAACCCTTCCTCACTGCAAGGCATCGATGGTCAACACTGTTTTGTCTCTCCTCATCAACAACATGGAGGGGATCACCAGAGGATGTCTATGTATATGTCTCCTTGGGTGGATTTGCAACATTGTTTTAATCATAATGAGATAGAACATGATTTGGATACAATTTCTCAGGAAGGGGTAAATACACGAGTTGATCACCATGAATCTTTTAATCATTAATCATATATTGAGGGTGAATGTGCCAATATCCAAATGAAAAAGACTAAACATGTAAGTTTTCCAACAAGGGAGTACATTATTGCTCCATTGAGGAGGTCTACAAGAGAAAGGAAAGTCCCTGTTAAATTATCTGATTATGAAATTCTATTTGTAGAAGAGCCAAAACCTATGCTACTTATTCCTAATCAGACAGAACCAATAAATTATAAGGTTTCTTGTAAAGCTTCTGATTGTAGAAATTGGTATGAGGCAATCGTCAGGAGATAGATTCATTATTGAAGAATCAGACTTGGGATTTGGTCCCATTACCTATGAATAGAAAAATATTGAACAATAAAGGGTATACAAGCTGAAAGTGGAGTATGGAGGATGGGTTCATTATCAAGAAAGATTGGTTGTTAAAGGTTATTGCCAGCAATAGGGTATGGATTTTCATGATATTTTCTCTCCAGTGGTAAAAATGAATACAATCTAGGATATTTTGGGTTTAGTAGTAGCGTGGGATCTTGGACTTGAACAATTGGACGTCAAGACAACATTTCTCTATGGAGATATTGATGAATAATTGTATATGAAGAAGCCTGAAGGTTTTATAAAGAAGGGATAAGAACACTTGTGTTGTCTATTGAAGAGAAGCTTGTATGGGCTCAAGCAAGCCCCTCATCAATGGTAGCTCAAATTTGATCAATTCATGATTGAGCATAAGTTTATACACTCAAAGGTTGATCCTTGCGTGTATTATAAGAAGTTTATGTTGTCGTTGCACCAAAAGATCGACCTGTTAATACCTGATACAACCACTAGACTTATAGAAGACACAAGAGGTGGTTAAGCCATGCCACGAATCCTGAGGGGAGTGTTGACCATTTTTCCAACAGATTTTGTCATAATTCTCCTTTATGTGGATGATATGTTAGTGATTGGTACTAGCATTAGAATTGTTTGTGAGTTAAAGGCACAATTAGCTAGTAAATTTACCATGAAAGATTTGGGGGCAGCCAAGAGAATACTTGGCATGACCATTACAAGGGATAGGCATAAGAGAAAACTATGGTTATCACAAAAATATTACATTGAGAAAGTCTTGGATAGGTTTGGGATGTTAGAAGCAAAATCGGTAAGCATACCTTTGGCTTCTCATTTTCTCTTATCTGCTGATCTGAGTCCTAAAACTCAAAAGGGTCAAGAATTAATGAATTGAACTCCTTAAAAATCTACAATTGGGAGTATCATGTATGCTATGGTTTCCACTAGCCTGGATATTGTTCGTGCAGTGAGAGTGGTAAGCCACTTCATGAGCAATCTTGACAAACCACATTGGGAGGCTGTCAAATATATTTTGAGATACCTTAAAGGTACTTTTGAATTTTTTTTATGCTTTGGAAAGGGTGAAATGAAATTTCAAGGTTTCACAAATTCTGATTTAGGTGGGGATTTGGACAAGAAAGTTCTACTAAAGGTTATATTTTCACATTTGTTGGAGCAGCTATTAGTTGGTGTTCTAGATTGCAACATTCAGTTGAACTTTTTTCCATTGAGGCTGAATACATGGCTCTTCCTGAGGGCGCTTGGGAGATGGTGTGGTTACAACTCTTGTTTAAAGAGCTGGGGTTAGAGAAATCAGATTTTGTCTTATTTTTGTGACATGAATAGTACCATTTTTATGGATAAACATCACACTTCTTAGTGACACTCAAAGCATATAGACTTGCAACATCATTACATACGCCAAGTGGTTGAAGATGGAAAGTTACATGTGGAAAATATTGATACTACTCTGAATCCTACTGATGCCTTGACTAAGGTAGTTCCAAGAGAGAAGTTCAAATTTTGCCAAACTTCTTTTAGCATTTTTCCAACTTGAAGTTAGGGAATAAATAGGGGAAGTCACCGTTGGCCTTCAAGTGGGAGTTTGTTGAAATAGTGAAGACCAACGGACATGCCTATTGGCTGTTCGGTTCCTTTCGAAGTTGTATCTATTTAATCCTTCATCTCCAACTATTATGGATGTGAAAAAAACTAGCTGATAATAAAATTAGATTTCCCATGTTATAGTGGTTGTAGTTAGATTGATGAACCACTGTAAATTTATGTCTTTATTGTGTGTGTTTGGTTTCTTTTGAATTGTGTTCAGTTTTGTCAAATTAGTTTATTTTCTGCAACTTTAATTTTACACTATGCTTATATCTTGGCACTAAGAAGGTACTTATGATTGAAATGAATAAATTGTCAGCATCTTTTCTTTCATTGGGAATGTGGGTGCATTGTAGATATAAAAATCACCATTTGAGTCATCCTAAATGCATTTGAGAAGAGGTTAGAAATGCAAATATCACATGATATATGTTAAATAGTATCCCATATATTATGATAAAGAAAAAAGTGTTTTACAGGCCTTAAAATTCTCAGCGTATATAATTGTACTAGCACTCTTATAAAAAAATAGCAATGTCTCTATTCTACTCATGGATAGAGCCATAAGGTGGCCAGTTTTGATGGTATGTAATGAGAATTTTTTTAACATGAACATATTGCAAGAAGATTGGTCAATGCAATCAAGTGATATAAACATATTTTTCAGTCTCTTCTCTTATGCTTATCTGGAGGCACTAGCAAGCATTTTGGTTGAGAAGTATGATTGCATTTCTAATCATCAAAACCACGAAGCAGAGCATGTTTTAATATCTTTAAGTGATCCTGTAACCTAATTGGAGGAG
Source organism: Chamaecyparis obtusa (assembly GCA_027943335.1). Taxonomy (NCBI): domain Eukaryota; kingdom Viridiplantae; phylum Streptophyta; class Pinopsida; order Cupressales; family Cupressaceae; genus Chamaecyparis; species Chamaecyparis obtusa. The sequence continues at coordinate 230,729 of BSBK01003819.1, read as the reverse complement.
GAATTGGTGAAGCGTATGTGTAGTATCTATGGAATTAGTAAGATTCACTGAAGCCTCTCTTAAAGAAGTTCTATAGCTTGAGGACTTGGAGATTCTCAAAGATGAGGATTTGTGTACCAGGGAAGAAGCTTTGGATTGAAAAAAAAGAAATCTTGGCATTTTAATTGGACATTCCAATTCTGTAACCAAGCTCTCATAATTGTAGATTCTAATTCTATAACCAAGCACTCCTATAGTTTAATTCCATTTCAATTGAACATTCCAATTCTGTAACAAAGCACTCTTATGACCTGATTGTAGATTCCAGTTATGTAACCAAGCACTCCTTTAACGTATTTGTTGAAGGAATTAGAAGGAATTCCTAAAACCTATGTGAAATAGCTCCTCAATTAGTTTGAATCACTGAATCATCTATCTTAAGGACCAAGTGATTTGTATACCTTGGGAAAGAGGCCCTTTTTAGGGGTTTTCAAGGGTTTTTTGAGGAAAACAATTAATTTTCCAATGGAAGAGATTTGCGAGCTAGAGATACTCAAGGTTCATGGAACTGAAGAGTGTTTTGTACATGATGTCGGTGGCCTTCATTGTGCACCCGATGTAGCAGCAGAAATACATAGTTTGACCATAAAGCCATGACATCTATTGGTAAAATTTTGAGACTATTTCCCTACTGTTTTGAATTAGGGCACATTAAGCTCTATACCACAGCTCGCTAAACTTGAGCAATAGTCACATATTGCTAGAGAAGCAAGGAGGGTGGAAACTAGAAAGCATGTTCTCTGCATATACCCAAAGTAGTTTGGAGGAGGCGATGGTGTCAAGTGAGCCGGTGGCAGCAAAGACCTCTAATTTTTATTATTTTTTGGTAATTCATTTGAAGTTTTTTCTTACTCTTTTTTCCACCAGCCAATAGAAAAAGAGAATACTTTGACTTTTTCAAAATTTTAAAATATATAAAAATTTATAAACTATAAGAAAATCTATATGTTTGAAAAAAACTCAAATACTATTGATTGAAGTAATAGGTCCTATGCATCCAACAGATGCAATAGAATCATGTCGTAGGAAGGAACTAATAAATACTATGGCCCCTGTGAAAACATGTTATCATTAAGGACTACCAAAAATTTCTAATGCAAAGTGGTTGCTCAGTCTCTATCCCCCTTATATGTGACATTCTTTTTCTTTCAATTTTAAACTAGCAATCACACTTGAGTGTGCAATGGGTACGCCGTACAGATGTAGATGGTCAATTAAGTATGTGTTCTTTTGTTTTTTGTCCCTCTCATCCTCTCTATATGTCCTCATCTCTCTATCAATCTATCTCTATTTCTCTATTTATTTCTCCCCCATCCTTTCACTCTATATTCATCTCTATTTCTATCTTCCTCCATCTCTCTCTCTCCCTCTTTCTATCCTTATCTCTCCCTATCTCCCCCACTCTCTCTTCACATTTGTTTACAAAGAATGCCCTTACTACCATGTATTCCAAATGCAGGTGTGTGGGAGATGCACACAAAGTGTTTGACAAAATGTGTCCTTATGAAAGAGATATGGGATACTGGAACTCGCTAATTGGAGGTTATGTGCAAAATGGGGAAGAAGCCAAGAGTTATTAACCCTGCATATGAACAAGAGAGCATTGTTAATTAAAGAAGGGAAGGGTGCATAGAAGATGAAATGACATAGACTAGCCAACATTCTATCCAAATTTCCTACATTTTGAAATTCCAGAACTAAGCTCTAAAATTACTAATGCAATTCCGCTAAACTCATCCATATATATAGTAAATTTTAGACACATACCTGGAAATGATTTTAAAATCTATCATATAGCTGTAAATTTAAATAAAATATTTTCATAATTTGACATATGTTTAAAAATAATTTATAAATTACAAATTTATTTATATTTAATAATTCTTTCAGGGAAAACCTTAGTAAAGTGAAGCCAGTAGTAGGATGCCTCCAGTCATGCGTAGTGCTCACCGACATGGCCGGAGACCCAGAGGTGACCGTGTGGCAATAGAGGGAGATGAATGTACAGTCATGGGAGTAGGTGACATGCAAGGGCCTCCTCTTGTACCGCCACCTAATCCCAACCAGGACATCCTTAATGCTTTACAGAATTTGGTCGATATCATTATGGATAGATTACCTCCAGGAGGCTAGCAGGCTGAGGTCCGGAAGCGGAGTAGAAGTCCTCCACCTAGACAAGTAGAGGAGTTGGAAAATCATGGGGACAAGTCTATACACATGCCAGAACCACCACCAGCGATAGTGCCCCGTGATACAGGGGACCAGATCAGAAACCTCTTACAAATGAACCACCACCCTTTTCAGGATCTATAGATGGAGAAGATGCCGAGGCTTGGCTATTTAGCCTTGAGAGATGTTTTGGGTTACGCCCTTATGAGAGCAACCTTAAGGCATGACTTGCAGTTCACATGCTGAGGGGGACTGCCTCTACATGGTAGAGGCAGGAGGAATATAAGAGTCATCTGGTCATAGATACCCTCACATGGGAGGCCTTCGTAGAGAGATTTTGAGCCCGATATATGTCAGAGCATTTTAGATAGCATTGCATCAACGAGTTTCATGACCTACATCAGGGAGGACTATCAGTAGCACAGTATGAGTGCAAGTTTCTTGAACTCCTTCCTTATGTTGATTACATGAAGGACAAGAAACTCCAAGTCAACCACTTTATTAAGGGGTTGAACTATGCCATAGCTAACAAAGTGTGGATGGTACCATTAGGTGAATTTTGTCATATAGTAGAGAGGGCCATGATAGCTAAGGAGATCCATAATAAGTCTCAATATGCATGAGACAGGTCACATAACCATAGTTTCATACCACAGTACTCTGGTTTCTAGAAATCCCACTGGAAGGGAGATCAGGAGAACTCCAGCACACCACAATAGTAGTAGTCTCAGCAGAGTCCCTAAATAGACTAGGGAATTCAGACTCAGTCATCCAGAGATGACTCCAGTAGATTTGGTATGCCAAGTGGGCAGCATCAGTCTAGAATTCAGGGGAGTCAGTTCCAGGCTAGAGGACCATGTTATTCATGCGGTGCCATGGGGCACATTGTGAGAGATTATCTTTCGAGTCATCCAGTCAGCAGTCAGATGTCGACAACCTCAAAGCTTCTTGGGAGGACATGACACAGATGAGAGATCAGTACCCCCATCTTTTTGATGAACTCCAAGAGGAAGTTCATGCCGAGGGGGGGAGGATGTGAGGTCCTACCCTGACCCATCTTAGCTCGACATTCATTTTGGCATTTGATTCATCAGGATGATACTTTGAGTAGAGACATTCGACCTATTTTGGATTACATATGCTATCATTAGATCTTATGAGATGATTGTTATAGATTTTTATGATGATAATGTTAGTCGTACTCTTTATATATGCTCATTTTGGTTCTATGATTATCTATGATATATGAATTCTGTATTCTGCATTTGTTATGTTATCTTTCAGTATAATGAATATTGGTGGAATCATGGTTCTATGATTAGCTTAGAATTACATGCTTATGTGGAAATTGAATTGATATTTCGATGCTTGAAGAATTAGGGTATAATATGGATTATGTAATGATTCATGGAATGTAGTTATTCATTATTGTCAAGTTTAGATGTTATTACTTCATTTTTGAAATGATTATTAATGTAAAATTTTATGATGTATTGACATCGAAATTGTGTGTGCAGGAATATGGCCATGGTTGTAAATTCAGGGAAACAAGAATGGATCTAAGTGCAATCAGTTTGAAACCAAGGTCGAATCTAAGAAGAGAACGACCTCATCGTAACATGATTTTATTTGTAAACATGATGCATGTGTGTATATGGTTGACAATGTTTGTAAATGTATGTTTGTAAGTAAATTTCTTTTTTGTGAAAATATAAATGTAATTTGTCCACTAAGCATGCCAAATGTGTTTTGTGATGTGTGCTTATGTGAGGTGTCACTTGACACCATGGTGATGATGTGACATGCTTGAGTGGAATATGGACCTCACCCTCTCCTTAGTTGGTCTTGAGTATTCCTAAGCTAGGTAGGTGGTTTAAGGAACTAAGATTTATGTAACCAATACTCCATTTTCGGATGCAAGTTTAACTAGGGTTTTTGAGGGGTTCTATGGAGTCCCAAGGTGTGGTTTAGGTTGGATTTTGGTGCCCCAAGGCTAGTACATGGGTTAGGGGGATTATTTCTTCTAATTCCACTTCCATAGGCCACCTTTTTGTCTCTCCAAATGGGCCATTTTTGGTATAAATGAAAATGAAAATGTTCTCTAGGTTGCTTCACTTTTCCATGTGTTGAATTTCATCCCATTACTATAGCAAGGGCAAGTGTCATTTTGTCTTGGATCTAGAAACCTAATTTGTTTTGGGAAGGGAGATGAGAGAGGAATGTTTGTATGTCTTTAGGGGAGAGAGACTTAGGAAAGCACACACTTGTTCATCTTGTTTATGCTAGATTTGGAGAGAGTGAGAAGAGGACTAGAGAGTGTTTGGGCTAGTAGATTTGAGAAGGATAGCAAGCTTAGAGTCAAGAGGAGCTCTTCTTCAACCTTTCAATTTTTCCTTTTCTTAGGAGGAGGTTGGTGGCTTCTATCATGTAATTATTTTGTATATGTAATGAAGAAATATACTAGTGTGAAATTTATAAATTGTAGTACCTTTTGTTGAATCTTATATTGTTTGGTTTCATTGTGTGATTTTGTTTTTTTTCAATCTTGTTTGTCTTCTTGATTTGTTTCATGTTTTGGGTGTGCAAGTTTACTCCTCATCCTTGGGAGGATTTGAGGAGGACTTGGGGTGAAGGGTCTAGTTGGGAATTCTTTATGTATGAGAACATGGTTGTATGGGCACCCATGAGAGCCTTCTTATATTTGTTTGGGGGCCATAAGGGATGTGTTGATGCTCATAGATTTGAGTTGTTTAGTTGGAAGGACCTTGTGAAGGCATGTGATATATATTGAAATGATATTTTGTTATAAGATAGGTGTCTCCATAAGAGAATTTTCCACCTTCACCCATCTATGGATTCAATCTTTAGAATCTTTTGTGCAAGCTTGGGAAGGGAGTAAATTGTGAAAGTCTTTGTACCAAATTGTGTTTGTATGTTTATGCTTTGTGTTGTTGTGTGTAACCCATCCTATTCTTGTTTCCCCTAGCTTGGGGATGGCCATGTAATGGCCTAGGTTGGGAGGTGAGCCTTCATAGCCATGCGGAAAGAATTTTTATGTTTGTAGATTTTTAGCTTTCTTGGTGTAAAGTTGAAGTTCAAGTGAAGATTCAAGTTTTTGCTGAAATTAAAGATTATTTATTATCCTCTTGAAAAAGATATACTACTGTTGTAATTCAAGTTATTTTATTGTAAAAATTATTGTATCTCTAAAAGTTGAATTGTTGTATATTCTATGATGGAATTTTAAATCAATTTCCTACTTTTATGTCAACAAAAATTAATTTCTTTCAAAATGTTCAGTTTACATTTGGTGCAGTAATTCTGCAAATTCCATAATTATGCTCATAAGTTAAATCCCTGCAAAAATGCATTTGATGAAAATTTTAAAAAAATTATGTATAAATGGTAAATCTATTTCCTACATTTATGCTATCAAAAATTATTTTGGTTGAAAACTTCGGGTTGAAAATGTTCAGTTTAATAAATGACTTTTAATTTTGCAATTGTCAAAGAAGATAAATTATGAGAAGTATTATTGATTTATTTGCCTTCAAATTCTATGTAAAATTCTCTAAAAGATATTATAGTTTAAATGCTCATTTTTTATATAAAAGTTCTTTGTTTTAAAAATAAAACTTTTACTATATTTTCCTACCATTTGGTTTAGAAGTAAGATCTAAACATTAGAAATTAATAGAGAAGAAAAATAAGTTGTGTAATGCCCAGTGGATTTTGGGCTTTACATTCTGGAAATCCACTAGGCATTACAATATATATAAAATAATTAGGTAATATAAGAACTATAAGGTAAACCAACTGAAAACTTATAAAATGATTATATCTATCTCGCAATTATAGAGAAATTTGGCATGTTTATAGTGATTTTAGTGTCTGATTGCCACATATACTAGGGTATGTGCAAGATCATGGTATGCCAAATAGGCCCTTAAGTGGCAATGAAAATTCAAAAAATCAGGCTCACACAAGTTGACATAAAAATTTAAACAATTTATAAATATTATATCAAAAATATGTAAGAAGAGAATCTGTAGAAAATTGAATTTAGTTTCTAAGATACTAGGCCTTTTTTGAAAAATAATTATTCTATATGTTGAAAATTTCAAATTTCAATGTAGTAGTACAAACATTTCAGGAAAAAATAAGAAGTAGGTGTATGTCTGACCACCTTAAACACAATCAAATGATAATATTTTTTTACAACATTCTAGATATAAGTAGTAGACTCGTGTCCAGATGTGACACATATTTTTTGTAATTTTTTTTCAAGTAAATAATTAATTATGATTTTTCTTCTACAACTTTTTCAGAATACAAAAACTCTTGTGTCTGACCACGTTAACTTAGTCTAAACTTTATCAAATTGAAAACTTTATTAATTTTTCTTGTAGTAGGAAAATCATAGAATGTGACACATGTTTTGGATTTCAAAAATGTTATACAGTTTGAAAGTTATAGCTATTTTTTAATAAGTCTATCAATTAGGACTAGAAGGATAACAAGTAGGTGTATGTCTGACTACATTAAACAAAATCAAATGATAATATTTTTTTATAAGATTATAGATAAAAGTAGTAGACTCATGTCCAGATGTGATGTATATTTTTTTGTATTTTTTTTCCAAGTAAATAATTAATTATGATTTTTCTATTACAAATTTTTCTGAATATAAAAACTCTCGTGTCTGACCACCTTAACTTACTCTAAAATTCATCAAACTGAAAGAATTGTTTATTATTATTGTATTAGGTGAAGCATAGAATGTGATGTATATTTTAGATTTCAAAAATGTTATATTGTTTGAAAGTTATAACTATTTTTCAAAGAGTCTATCAATCAAGACTTCTTTTTCACATTGCCACTTTTCGGCATACCGTGATCTTGCACATACCCACTAGTGAATTGATTTATGCCCTCCATGTAAATAATTATGCAGCTTGCATCGTGTGAAGCCAAATCTTGTCACTGTCATAAGTCTTCTTCCAGCTTGCACCCATCTAGTGGCTCTTCAACAAGGTAAGGAGGTACATCATTTTGTTATAGAAATGGGTTTGAATCAGATGTTTTCATGATCAGTGCCCTGATAGACATGTATGGAAAATGTGGGAGTTCAAAGATTGCACTTCACTCATTTAACTTGTTTGAGCAGAATTTGACCAACATCGACATTCTCCTGCAGTCGACGACCTTGTGTGCTGGTCAAGTTCTGAACCACATGCCTCCTCCTGTGTCGAAAGATACCTTTCACTTCATGAAAGCCCAACAAGGGTTTTGTAAACTTGAGCTACAACAACCTAGACCACAATAGGCTAGACAATTTGGCAGAGATATTGTTTTCCTTTTGTTTTGTTTTTTGATTCTTACAGACACGTACACTGCACCAATAGGCATTGGCTACTACAAATATCTTACTTTTCCATTTTTTTGGAGATTTCGTGAGCAAGTTGATTTTTACATACACGTACATTGTACCAATAGTCACCAATGTGGAGACCGAGGATAGTGAAAAGATTATTTTCCCATAGGCAAAATATTTCCTGTTCACGAGAAAAGCAAAAATGTGAGCAAAGGAAAATGACGGTGAAATGAACAGACATCATTTTGCAATGGTCTTGTATCGATGTGTGAAGTACCAAAAATAGAACGCTTTAGATGAATTCAATGGTAATCATTCTGTCTACATGATTTCCCATTCTTGGATGAAAATATTAGCTTGAACCCTTTCATAGGGAAACACACAACCAAAAGATACGACACAAAGAAAGACAAAATAGAGATGAAAGTTGAATAGGTAGGTAATATTGTCTTCATTGTGTTTGGATTTTTATTTCGAAGTCTATTATTTTTATTTTTATATTTTATTAAATTAGTTTGATTGATTTGGTATCAGAAGAAACTGGCTTGACAATTTAATGGAATTGAATTATTAATAGATTAATATAATTATCATTTTTTTTGTGAGATTAAAGAATTCTATGATTGTGATATTATTATTTTAAAAGTTAATTTTTATATAAGATTTTCATCAATTTATTTATTTAATTTAAAAATGAAATGAAATATATTTATCTAATTTAAAGAACTTATTGAAAAAAGTTTGAAAGAAAATTTTAGTTAGAATAATATTGAGACAAATAATTTTATGAAGAATCTAAAATATAATATAAAATAAATGTTAAATAAATCTTTTAAGTTATTTAATTTAATTTTAATAAAATTACATATAAATTAAATTGAGAAAAAAAATATTTTCCAAATATTATCAATTGATAAATTTAAGAAGCTTTTATAATAATAACAATATCACTATAACTTAAATTGTCAAATCATTAGAAAGTCTCCTATATACTTTTAAATATTATCTCAACTATTCAACATCCAAATTAAAAATTTTACTCAATAAAATTTTATCTTTATATTAATCTTAATAAATGCATCTTTATCTAAATCTCAATAAATGCTAATTTTTACTTCTAGAATTTTATAGCTGCAGAAATATAATATCTATAATGGAAAATTATTGTTTTGTTTGTTTCCACGTTAGTAAAATAAAATAACAAGACATTTTAAAATTATGAAATTCTGAAGAATGTCCTAACTTTAATTTATTTTTGTGAATGAAAAATGGCAACCATAATTCACTTTGAACTTGGCACGTTGCCACGCATGGGACACTCACGAGGTACACAAGTGCTGCGCAATCTGATGTGGACAAGAACATTTTAACCCAGATGTCATTCAGGCCTTCTCATACAACTCTTATTTGAGCCAATCACATGGAGGAAAACACGGGCGACTAGAATGAATTCTATGGTCGTCCATTGCTTCTACCTAACTTTCAACTATAGATAATAAAATTCAGATCACTCATCTCATGTAAGGGAATGCCTACGACGTAATTACAAATACTTTCTGTCGCATTATTTAATTTACCCAACAACTTCAACAAATATCAACTACAGTTGTTATTATCCTCCTTTGTCACATAAGACCTAAGACTAACCTGTGAGGATGTTGGTGGTGATTTGAAATATAAATATTTGGCTTGAAATTTAGCCGTGTTTGACACTTGAATGTCCTTTAGATGTGTGGAACAACCAATAATTCATTCACAGGTATTTAAAATATTTTGAATATAATTATACATTGTATTATTCAAAGTATAGTCGTCTTTGAAGGGACGTGACAAAGGAAGAAGACATCGTAAACCTTTGAAATTAGAGTGCAGAAGACAATACCCATGACTAAATTATTTACATTTTAGCACTTTGAAAGGACTTTTGAAAAAGGAGAGTTGAATAATAGGGCAAGTTAGATTTATTATTTCCATAATTGTTATATATATATTCAATATGTTTGATGGGCTTACATAGACAGTTATGGAAATAATGCATATATATTCAATCCGTTTGACGTGCTATGTTCATAATTCTTATGTATTTTTTTAATGTATGGTTTGTGAGGCCCACTTTTCCATGGCATTGAAATTAGTAATGATTGACCTACCATTCTTAAATTATCTTTTATGATTTTTTTATCATTATCATTATGTTTCGAAAAATGATCTTGTTATTAGACAATATCAGATGTTGATTGCATGCATAAAGTAGCTTCATTTTTTATATGCTAATGTTGGCGATCATATTTGTTGTTGACGGTTAAGCATATAAATTGAATTGTGTGTTAGCTAACCTATCATTTCATTTTGAAATATAAGTTAAATTATGCTATGAATTATCAATTAGTCAATTTTATTATAATAGGTAAATAATATTTATCTATTGGGGTATGCAAGATCATGAGGGGTCAAACTATGCCCTTAAGTGGCAATGAAAAATCAGCAAATCAGGGTTAGTCAACTTGACGTGAAAATTGTAACTAGCTATCAACCTAATACCAAAAAGTTGTAAGAATAGAATCTGTAGGAAATTGAATGTAGTTTCTAAACTACTAGGCCTTTTCTAAAAAAAAAAATATATAATTGGTGAAAAGTATAGATTTCAATGCAGTAGTACAAAAATTTTAGGAAAAAAAAGAAGAAGTAGGTGTATGTCTGACCACCTTAATCATGATCAAATGATAATATTTTTTTATAAGATTTTATATATAAGTAGTAGACTCATGCCCGTATGTGACACATATTTTTTTGTAATTTTATTCCAAAAAAATAATTAATTATGAATTTTCTGCTACAACATTTTCAAAATAAAAAAAATCTCGTGTCTGACCACCTTAACTAATTCAAAACTTTACAAAATTTATTTTTTTTCCTTGTAGTAGGCGAAGCATAGAATGTGACGTATTTTTCGGATTTCAAAAATGTTATACCATCTGAAAGTTATAGTCATTTTTCAATCAGTATATAAATCAACACTTTAGAGGTAACTCAATTAGAAAATAACTAATAATTACTTACCAAATTCAAAATTTGACAGCAATTATATCGATAGAAAACTGATAATCTCCTTAAGATACCCTTTTCATTTCATCAAATTCGGGTAAAAAAAATTGTCAGCTACATGGTCGAAGTCTGGAATTCAGAGAAATAGGGGAAAAACATGATTTTGTGACATTTGAAGAGTTGACCAGGTAGGTTTGGTGAACAAAGCAATACCGAGCCTAATCAGGTACCCGATATTTTTGGGTACCCAAAAATCTCGGCAGAATTTTGAATTTTGAATTTTCCCTCCCCTTTCTCCCTCTTAATTTATTTCCAACCCCTTTCTCCCTCCAATTTCTCCATACTTCAATATATTATATATCAAAAATTATATATTAGATTATATATTAAATATTACATAATATCTATTATATATTAAATATTATATAATATATATTAATATTAAATGTTACATTATACATCATATATTATATATTATTTTATATGTATTATATATTAATATGTATTTTACAATATATCATATGATATCTTCATATTTAAATTGTATGTAATATATATATATATATATATATATATATATATATATATATATATATATATATATATATATATATATATATATATATATATATATATATATATATATATATAATATTATTGTATATATAATAAAATCAAGTATAGAATATATATAATATATATATTATATAGGACATATTAATACATAGGTTAATTACACCACTATAAAGCATCCAAAAGGTTTCCAAATGGGTCATAGAGGGTTCCTAAGGGTCCTAACGCTTGATAAAGTGTACTAGGACCCCTTAGGTCCCTGTGTAACCCCCGACAACACATTAGAGCACTCAATTGTGTCCCAAGGGGTCGTACGACCCCTTGGGACACACTTTAGTGTTGAAATGTGTCAAAAGGGGTCATGGGGACTTCCTAGGGGTCCTAGTATGGCTTATCACGTGTTAGGACCCCTAGGAAGTCCCCATGACCCCTTTTGACACATTTCAACACTTAAGTCTGTCTCAAGGGTCCGTATGACCCCTTAGGACACACTTGAGTGTTCAGATGTGTTGAAAGGGGTCAACGAGACTTCCTACTAGTCCTAGTGTGCCATATCATGTATTAGGACCCCTAGGAAGTCCCGATGACTCCTTTTGACACATTTCAACACTCAAGTGTGTCACAAAGGGTTGTATGACCCCTTATGACATACTTGAGAGTTCTAATGTGTCAAAAGGGGTCATGGGGACTTCCTAGGGTTCCTAACACATGATAAGGTGTCCTAGGACCCCTAGGACATCCCCATGACCCCTTTTGACACATTTCAACACTCAAGTGTGTCCCAAAGGGTCGTATGATACCTTAGGACACACTTGAGAGTTTTATTATGTTGAAAGGGGTCACAGGGACTTCCTAGGGGTCCTAACATGTGATAAGGTGTACTAGGACCCCTAAGAAGTCCCTATGACCCTTTTTGAAATATTTTGACACTCAAGTGTGTCCCAAGGGGTCGTATGACCCCTTAGGACACACTTGAGTGTTCTTATGTGTCAAAAGGAGTCTTGGGGACTTCCTAGGGGTCCTAGTACACCTTATCATGTGTTAGGACCCCTACAAAGTCCCCATGACCCCTTTCGACACATTTCAACACTCAAATGTGTCTGAAGGGGTCATATGACCCCTTAGGACACACTTGAGTGTTTTGATGTGTCAAAAGGGGTCATGTGGACTTCCTAGGAGTCCTAGTATGCCTTATTACGTGTTAGGACCCCTAGGAAGTACCGATGACCCCTTTTGACACATTTCAACACTCAAGTGTGTCCCAAGGGGTCGCATGACCCCTTAGGACACACTTGAGAGTTCTAATGTGTCGAAAGGGGTCATGGGGACTTCCTAGGGGTCCTAGTATGCCTTATCACGTGTTAGGACCCATAGAAAGTCTTCATGACCCTTTTTGACACATTTCAACACTCAAGTGTGTCCTAAGGGGTCGTATGACCCCTTATGACACACTTGAGAGTTCTAATATGTCAAAAGGAGTCATGGGATCTTCCTAGGGGTCCTAACACATGATAAAACGTACTAGGACCCCTAGAAAGTCCCCATGACCTCTTTTGACACATTTCAACACTCAAGTGTGTCCCAAGGGGTCGTATGACCCCTTTAGACACACTTGAGTGTTCTAATGTGTTGAAAGGGGTCATGGGTACTTCCTAGGGGTCCTAGTACACTTTATGGCACATTAGGATCCCTAGGAAGTCCCGATGACCCCTTTTGAAATATTTCAACACTCAAGTGTGTCCCAAGGGGTCGGATGACCCCTTAGGACACACTTGAGATTTATAATGTTTCAAAAGGGGTCATGGGGACTTCCTAGGGGTCCTAACGTGTGATAAAGCATACTAGGACCCCTAGGAAGTCTCCATGACCTCTTTTGATAGATTACAACACTCAAGTGTGTCCGAAGGGGTCGTATAACCCCTTACGACACACTTGAGTGTTCTCATGTGTCAAAAGGGGTTATGAGGACTTTCTAGGGGTCCTAGTATGCCTTATCATGCGTTAGAACCTCTAAGAAGTAGCGATGACC